>VYYJ01000944.1:0-40060 GCA_021029165.1 Cyphoderus albinus
TACCAAGCAGCAGCTTTATTTTTATCAGCAACATGTTTGAGCGAGTACTTGCCGAGTTTTTGCTATTCTTCATCTCATTTTCCATTTTCTTAACTTCTCCACTCTTATTTTCCTGGTACATGATGATAAATATAGAAAAAAGGGCTGGGCACTCGTACAAGCACCAAGCACAAGCACGTTTCTTGTCTATACGGGAGAGATGAAAGAGAAACGCGATTTCCAATGAATTCCATTATTGAAAACTTTTCCTCCACGTTCCCTTACAGTATGGTAATAGCATTTTTCTAACTGCTTGATGTACATAGAGAAAGAAGTGGAAAATAGAATTTGAAACTTGATGTTGATGAAATAAGCAAACTCTTTTTAATGTTATGCTTACGAGCTTTCACAATCAAGCTTTGCTCAACATCTTTTCCTTCCTGGGGCGGAGCACGAAAATTTCTAAAGAATCTTCCCTAACGAACCTCTGTATTTACAATGTTTTTGTATCGGTGTCATTGATCAAGATTCAATTTTTTGACAACTTTGAAAGCTGAGCTACATGGGCTAGGCATAAATAAAAGAAAATTGCTCAACGAAGGAAATGCAAACATTTCCTTTTATTACTTGAAGAAGAAAGGAAAATTTGGAATTTGAATCCATCCAACCACACTTTTCATCCAACATTTTCCAACGCTTCCATGCGAATGAAACAAAACAAGCTGCTATTATCCCATTGACAATTTGAAGAAGCTTTGTAAGAAATACGCTTCACTTTACCGTTTCTCTGTTATGGTGTGGTAAAACTGGGTCTGTTCGAATATCGTGTCATGAATGGAAGTGCACAACGCTGTTGTTGCGAAAGTTTGAAGGACCAAAGTTGATTGAAGAAAGTGTGCTGCGAGACTCATTCACTCCTGAGATATACACAGAGTCGACACAATATTTTGCACACCTCTGAGTTTAATCTAATGGAAAAAAAGTTTCTGGCTTACCTGAGCGAGGAGAATAATGAAAACCTCGAAGGAGAAGTCGACATTATTTTCGACAACGAAAATCAATGACATTTGGAAGTTTTGGAAAAGAAGTGTCGTTTAAGTCATATTATTTAAATCACAAGGCAAAATTGCTACCTTTCACATCCATCTGAGTGCGCTGAAGCACGGGACATGTGGATAGGATAAATATAGCTTTGGTGGTCTTGTTTCACCCCGGTGTTGTTGCGTAACGGAAAATTACGCTGAGCCCGACCGGAAATTGCGAGATCAATGGCAGTTGACATATCGTGAAATCTATGCAATTTACCTTGCAGTTGCTTAACCTTACCGGATAAAACTGGATATTTGCGACATTTCCCCTTCTGACATTTCAGTCTCGGATGATTTAAGGAGTGTCATGTAAATTCGTTTAGGGTGGATTCTGATTCATAAATAATGGCCATTAGAGAAAAGTAGTGACTCGCGTCAGAATTAGTAGCGGTGTTAAGGTCGAGATGTCGTGGTTCTTCCAGAGATGTAACTCAAAGTGACGTGTTGTATCAGACGGAGACGACATTTGTCCCTCTGCACGGTTATCTGCGTCCAGATTGATGAAACGATTGTTGACTGTTGGCAATTGGCAAGAATTATTTGAGGCAAGCGTAGCCGTGCACGAATTCAATCTCCGGCAGAGACAGCGAAATTGTGGGGCTACCTTCCAACTATAATCATTTTCATAATCCAAATTCATCATAGCGTTCGAAGAAGAAAGCAAACTTTGGTTCTTCTCTGATCGCATCATTATATGAAGTACATATGTGTGTAAGTTGGTATAGTTAATGGATATCTGTGTATGAATTTTACTCGAAATTATTATCAGATGTGATCTTTGAAGAAGGGAAGATGTGCCTCTTTGATGTAAAACTGAACATCTTTTGTAGGGAATGATGAATTTCTTTGTCGACTCTGAGTCGATATCAAAGCATCTTGGCAGTTATCATCGCCGTCATCTTTTATCATGTTCCAGGCAGTAACAGCAGCAGCTTTAATTCATCTTGGATGGATGGAATGGAACCGACCGTTTTTTTTTCTTTTCAGAAAAAAATGCACGCAATTTGTGTCCCGTGTTGTTAGAAGCTTTAGTAGTTGCAGTAACTATAAAATATGGTCGAGATAACATCGATGTAATTGCTTCGTTCCGCGAAGAAGGAAGAAATCGACAAGGAAAGTGAAGGGAAAGGATGAATAATGCTGGGAGAAAGTCAAACAATTTCTGTAAAAATATCTTCTACACTACTACATATTCCAATGTACATTTAGCATAAAATGAAATGAGTTTTTTACGAACCGAAAGTGAACTGGTGGCAGGCACGATTTCACTTGCCTCTGCTTAAATCATGAATGAGTAGATAAGAAGGGGCAAGGAATGAAAGGAAAGGGCATTAAATAATATTCGCATTACGCCATTCTACTAACATAACATTACATCATTTAGCCAGCACTCATTTCCACTGCACTACTATAATGCTGCGGTGTACTCCACAGGAAATAGGAAATTATTGGAACGATACTCGAGTGCTTTTCCTTATTTGTCCTTGCTACAGTAAATAATGCTCGCACAGTGTAAATATGAGGATATCGTGAATGGGGTGTCTCGCTCAACCCTTCAGTGCAGAGTGTCCAAATAGAAAGTGGAGATGGAGACAGCATGACGTCAATTTGAGGGCAAATGGTACACATAAATGGAAATGAAGCAATGAAATGAAATGGAATCCATGAATGAAAAGTTGTAAGAGGAGGCATTTCAATAAAGTTAATGATTGTGACTTGTGATAAATATATTTGGATATATTATTTATTACTTATTCATTTCTTTCAAACCATCATCGTACTTAATGTAATGTTATAATGTAACTTAATTTTGACAAGTAAGTAAATGCTGCATTGCGATAGTAAATCATCTCTAAATATATCATGTAAGTAAGTACACACAAAACCGAGACGCATTCATCTTCAATCAATTTTTGATTAGTATGTACTTGGTAAACATTCATGTTTAATGTAGTAGTATTACGTATGTTCTTCCGTTTCTTATGTCAGCATGCTTCAGTAATCTTACTGGCTGTACAAGATAATTTTCAGTTAGATCACAGAGGAAAATTGTGACCTGGGGAAGGGCTCCTTTTGGGGCTCAAGGTGGAGCTAGTCCCCAGGTCATTCACTTTGAAATTTTCCGTTTTATTTTTTTCACACAAATATATAACACATTAAGCTTGCTTAACCTCTGACTTACATAAAAATCATTGAATTAGCACGTTTTAAAAAATTCTCTTCTCTACGGATTTCGTTCATCGCGTTTTGTAATTATTTGCTTAGCCAGGTTGTAAGCGAAATCCATTGATATTTTAATTTAATATCATTAACCAAATAACGTTGGATTACTTAACTTAGAGTCACGTGGTTATACCTAACTTAATTAATTAATAGAGTTTCATGCTCGGTTTATTGATTATCCCTAATGCTAATAGTATCATTAATTACCTAATGAATCTAACGAGAACCTTTAAATATCACGCTGTAACATTTAATATATTATTAGTTATATAATAGCATTTAGCAATATTTTTAACTTTAAGTGTTTACAATTAACTGTAGTTTATAATATTTTATTTTACCTCTTTTTATTTTATAGTTTTATTGATTTGTATTTATATAATTGAACGATTGTACACTCACATTTAAACAGTAGCATTCTTAACAAGTCGACCCATCGGCCAGCATAGCAGCAGCAAAATACTATTTTTTTATTACTCTTATTTAGATATGTAATATACATTTATATAACAAATATGTGCAAGCAACTTGGAAAAATTGTACGAACATATTATATTTTAGTTAATAAGAAAGTATATAATTTCTCTGGCTTTCATTTTCAATTTGGCTTCTGAACAGTGTTCAGCTGTATAAATAGAAATATCTTGTGGACCTAAACTCCTCAATAACAATTATCTTTAATATCTAAAGTGATTTTGTGGTAGGCAAACATTTAAATTATTTTATATGTATGTAAATGTAGTACATAAAATATTGCATCATCTATAATAATGTAGTGCATTGGAAAAAAATGTTCGGTTCTTATAAATACATAAAATATGTTATTAATGTGGAAGCAGGAAAAGTACCTTTGATCCTTGTGCTTTATTTGACTAGAGTGACTTGAATACTTCATTTTATGAAAGAAAAGCAATATTAAATATTACTCGGTACTAAAGGGAAACGCGAGCGGAGTTTCTTGAAACTAATTGTACGTCAATCTCATGACAGTTTCATCACGCCGTCACATGAACCAGGCTATCATAGTTTTTATTGGCAATAATGAAAACACATGCATGCTACGAATTGTTTCTGCCAGTCGTATGTATTTTTAGTACTTAGATTCCATTTTCTCTTTCGGACTACCAGAGCAAATCCGATTAAATGATGTGATAACTCATCAATGTCAGTGCAAAGGGTACTTAATAACAATATCCAATTTTGATGAATGAGCGAGTGAGTGAATGAACGGAAACAGAAAAATGAAGGCATGCTATGACAAAGTTATTTTTGGTTGTATTTACCAGTTCCATAACAAGCTAACTTTCCCAGTGACATTACGAGACTCGTAATAGAATTCCAGCCTTCCGTCATTCATTTTGGTACGCTTATTTCGTCTACTTAAGATTGGCGGCAGGTATTCAGAGCTTGAATTACTGACAGTGCGTCAGTCAACTCGCTCAACATGATTTCGCGATCGTTGTGACAAGTGATGCGGAAAATGGAATGAAAGATGTGAGTGAGTGAGTGAATAAGCTGATACATACTCATACTCATCACTGTATCAAATTGGAAATAATAGAGAAACAGAAAGGGTGAAAAAACATGTACCAGTATTCGATAAGATGGAGCAAACTTTCAGATTGTGGTAGAAAAAATGGGAAACAAGACGACAAAAAAAAGATAAGTACAACGTGCAAACTGACACTGACGAGAGTTTCTTGAAACAGAGTACATATGTACATTCTCAAAGTGATTTGACGGAAGGAAATAGTAGAAAAATGGGTTAGTTGGAAGTCTGCAGCTTGTGGTAATCATTGATGCAACACTTTTTTTTACCTTCTTCACTTCATCACTGCATAGAAAGAGAATCGTTTGAAGTTGTTGCTGCTGCGTAGCATGCCGCACATTTTTATGCATTTTCATCTAAAAATCTGGAAAAATTGGTTGTACAAGGAAAGAGAAAAGCAAACCTTTTTTGTGGTTGAACCTCTTTCTATTTTCTTTTCACTCCACTTGTATTGTACTTAATCAGGGAATCTTGACAGGAATGGATAGTTTCAGACAGCGGCTCTCTTATTATTATTCCCGTCCTGTTCCAAGATATTCACTGATTTGTAATGTGCAACAGACCGTTTTATGTGCCTATGCTTATGCATAATAAGATTTTGATGGAAAGGCACAACCAGACAGACAACTAACAAGAAGCATTCCAGTCAAGAGTAAAAATAAAAGAGATATCTGTGCGAGATGGAATGTGGTTTCCGTAGGTTTCTATATGATGCTGCAACCGGACATCGGCTTCATATTCCCATTCACTCAATGAACCAGTCTATGCCAACTTCAGCTAGGAATCAGCTATGGCGGTTTCCCGTATGGAAAGCTCCACCGTTTCCACAAATAACTAAAACACAGACGCAAAGCAAATATTTCATGTCTGATAGTCTGTTGCGGTATCCATAATCCTTGATAAATGATTACGGATGGCCCAAAGCATTAAGAATTGACTTGTGTAAGAGAGTCTGTAAAAAAGCTCGCGGCAATTGAATAATTTATGCCAGTTTGTCTCGAGTTGATGCTCAATACTTTACCTTGTCTACTAACCAGAAAAAATCAAAAAGAATTAATTAGCAGGAGTATTTTAAATGCTACTACATTCCATCGTAAACATTTACATGGTTGCATGATGAAACGAATGCAGCTGTGAGGATTCTGAACTTTTGGACTTTACCAACTTGTTCAGTGTGAGTAATGCCAGAAAAGACTCAAGTTCAGTGAGGCAAATGAAACTGTCATTGATGACGTTTTAGGTTTCAATAACTTAAGGATTTCCCTCGAAGCAACTTTATGAATTGGAAGAACTGGTAAAGTAGCCGAGATAAAAGTAAAAAGTACCAAGGTCGAATGAGTGCAGGTGGTGAAGGTTACAGGAGCTAAAATAAAATCTCACAAGAGGCTGAAAAGGGATGTATAAAAAAGTTATCAATATTTGTACATCTATGTTTTAAGTCATTGCAAACTTTCACTCTCTCTCTGATGAGGACGAGCATGAGAAAGAGGATCGTCGCCTGCAACGCAACGCAGTTTTCTTTGAATGCGAATAGCTAAGAAAAATATGCGTTCAAGTATCTCTAATTCTAACTTAAACACTGTAGCTAGAAGAAAACTCAGAAACTTTCTTAACTTTGCTTTCTCCCATAACGTCGTCTTATTTCTCCATTAGATTAGAAGGTCGGCACCTTAAACCGCCACAGCTCTGTTTTTCCGATGCTGCTTTCCAAACAGTATTTTCTTGAAAGCTTTCCGGTAGTCCGGGGAAAAGACGGTATAAATAATCTGTAAATAATAAAATCAAGTTATGATTTAATTTGGGAATGCAGACATTGGCTATTCACAATGCCAAAATACAAAATGCTTTGCTTACAGGGTTTGCAGTGGAGTTCATGTAGCCAAGCCAAAGTATGACCGTCATCAAATTTTTATTGACATGATGACCAGACGCGGCGACGAGAGCGCAAATCATGAAAGGAAGCCAGCACCTGTAAAGAAGCAAAACAAGCGAATTTGTTATTATAATTTAAATATTCAACGAGGTAGGGGTTCGGATATAAAACGCACATTATAAAAGCTCCTGTAATGATGGCAAGGGTTTTGGCAGCCTTTCTCTCACGCTTCGCTTCTCCCGACTCCCTCGCAGTCTTCGTCTTTGCCTTCGCCGGGGTTGTGTCCGGAGTTACCCCTGCCGTGGATGTGGAGAGATTCGGCGAACCGGAAGGTATCAGTTGCATTGTCGCACTTCCTCTCCCACCCGCTTCGATACTACACGCTATAACAACTGCTGCCCCGGCCATGGGTTGAGAAGATCCATGTCCTTCCCCTCCGCCGTTAGTACGTTTCTCAGTGTTGTTACTGTTGTTACTAATTCCACCAGCACAGTTATTGAGAAGCGCCGTTTTCTCTGGGCTTGGGTTGCTGGAGGACGCGTGAGTAATGAGACTTGTCTCTGCAGCAGGACGTGGAAGCATTGATGTGGCTGGAGGAGGTCTCCTCCTTCGGATTCTTTTCCGAGCTGCTTGGTAGATGCGGTAGTAGAGAAACAAGATCACCGCTAAAGGTACATAAAAGCTAGAAAAGGAAGTTAACAAAAATTATTTTTATTGTTTCACAACACCGCTTTAATTTTTTTTACGTCGATCTATGGTACCTGGTAAGTGTGGCGAAAATTTGATAGTAAAGGTCTTGATTAACTAGGCATTGGTTGTGTCTGATGTTTTCCTCCCAATGTTCATCTGTCCATCCCAAGCCAGCGAGTGATATGACAAAGGAGAAAACCCAGATTACCCCTATCATAGTCAGAATCCTTTGTGGGCTCCGCTGATGAATATAGTCTATGTTAGTCACTGCCCAGTATCTGCAACAAAAAACCAACATACAATCCATTCACTGTCAATGACCTTACCAACCAGTTCTGACATTGCACACAAGTTTTTTATATAAATAAACGTTTAATGAGAAACATGAATCATCTGCCACTGGGGAACAGTGAAATGAGAGACAAGTTGCTTATTTGTATTATATGATAAACTGATTACAAGTGGAAGTGGCTGAGAAGCGCGCTCTTTCTTTCTGCTAACAAAAACAAAAAGGAAGTTGCACGAGCGGAAGCAACGGTTTTCTCCTTCATTATAAATGCATGGTACGATCTAGTAGATACGCTCCAGTTCTTGTACCTAACTATGCAGCAGATTTTCTGTGACCTTGCACGATTTTGCTTTGGTGATGTGATGTGATAATGCTGCTTTCGTTTATTTCAACAATAAGCTCCCAGTTAAGCTTTTAATGATAATGGGCATTTACCCATGCGGCGAGGAGTGGAAGACAGCCAAAAGTAAATCAGATTTTGATTTACAATCAACATTGAGCCGCACTTTAAAATTTTCCAGGGAGGGAGTAACTAGGAACACGAATTTGTTTTGCTGTTATCCCACAAAGATTATTATTGGCCGTGCATTCCATCTTTATCTGTGATGACTCTAAGTCCTCTCTGCACCTTTTCCAAGCGTAACGGCTCCCATTCCAGCAATCTGCAGCACGTGAAACTGACAGTTTGTTACCAGAACGTCCCATTACAATCTCGCGGTTCTGCATGTTCGCTCTTTGTTTTTAGGTCAGCTCCAGTCCAGCTCTACACTGCGTGATTCCGCAATAATGGAATTCAGATTTACATAGCTGCAGTGCAGTTACAGCAAAATACAAATACATGCATGTATTTACATGTGAAAACATTAAAAATTTTATGCTCCAAACCCCAAACCACACATGTCTCTTTATGACAGCACTCTTAAAATTTTGACATTCTATCAGTTGATTGCTGTGACTATTAAAGGCTTAGCCTCAATCCGCAAAGTAGCCATTATTTTTTTAAATTCGCACAAATTATTGACATTTCATATTTTCAGCAGTGGCAGACATGGTTGTGCATTCGGTTGAAATGTGAAAAGTAAGGAAAAGTTGAAACTAAAACAGCTTTTGCTTTCACATTTTAAAATACGTTATTGGTGTTGAATGTGGTGAGTGCATTAAGAAAACTAAAAATATTTACGGTCTTCCCTGATTTCCTTCTTGTACGCGTTAAAGTGTGAGATAAATGGCGCATAAAATGCGTCTCAGAAGGATATGAAAGTTTGAAACATTAAAGTCTACCCTAAGGAGAAAGTACACGCTCCATTTCACTCTCATCCATTCATTGGAAATAGTTCGTTTTTACTGTGCCGTTACAGTGTAGCCGTATAAAAGTAAGTATTGCGGTATAAAGGATTCGACAAGAGGCGTAAGCCGCAAGAGCAAAGGGAATGAAAGCAATAATCCTAATACTCTCCCAAGTGAGAAAAAGTTCATGAAAAGGAAATAATTTTGTTTTAACTCCACGTTTCCGTTTGTTACTTACACTTGTTCAAAAAAAAAAAAGAATCCTGCTTTCACTTTCCTACCATTTCTTCAGCCACACTTTTTCTTTCTAATGGATGTGAGGGAAAGCGGAGTGTATTTCGGAGATATAAAGGATATCATGGACGAAAGTAATGTACAATGACAACTTGAGAATTTTTCTCCGCCAAAATATTGAGTAGGCAGTAGTAAGCAGTCTAATTAAGTTTATCCAGTGACTCTAGACTTTTCCTTTAGTAACTTATATTTCTCTGTCCGTATTTTACGTACAATAATAGCTATAAGTTATAGATCAGGCTAAACCGAGTAGAGTTGTGCTTGTCATGAGAATGGAAAGTGCGAAATCCCGCGTCTTGAGGAGCTTGAATGTCGAGCTTTCACCTTGTCCCTCCTTTAATCGCTGTACGTAATGTAATGTACGTTTTATTCTCAGAGGAGGAACGAGCCTGCTACACTTAGCTAGCAGCGGTCTTGTCAAAATCGATTTAACGTACTTTTTTATCCAATTTTTCTCCCCTTTTCGTGGCAAAGTGAAGGACTAACTAAACCGTATTAAGCTACCTCATTTAGTCAAGTGGGAGATCATTTGAGAACTCCTACCAAGGTACCAACTAATAACAAAAAAGGTCATTCCGTTATCCTCGCCCAACTTTGAACCCACGTCTGCGTCTTTTTTTACTTTTTCCTGCTATGTTGTGTCTTATCAAAGCAAAGCTGTGCAGGGTTTTACATATGTAGGTATGTTTATTGCTCTTAGTATGTAACACAATAGTGGATTATGTAAGAAAAAAAGATGGGATGAGTAACCACCCAAGAGATGGTTTCCACTCTTTTTTTTCTTGCTAAGATTGTTTTTAAACCCAAACCAAACAAGCTCCGCCAACGCAAAGGTATAAATAAGTGTAATTGAATGGGTGTTGTAATCTCGTTCTAAAATGCGGCAACGTCCATCTATTTTTAACATTCCATTTCTAGAAATAAAGAGAACACAGAGCTGATTCATCTTAGTAAGTGCTTCCTGGATTTTCGTGCTTAACACAAATTCCCGTCGTCGTCACTAATTTCTAGAACTGCTTGCCAAACCTTAAGGCCATGTGCGGTCTCATTGTTGTCAGCTTGCAGAACATTTGAGTAATGAAATAGGGTAAACATGAGCATCGACGTAATGTAAGGATAATGCACTGCACAGCTTTTTGGTTTGGCATGGCACGCAGAATTAGGAAGGACTAGGACCAGTTCCAAAAGCGCATCATCTCACTCAACTCGACAGAAAATGGAGGAAGGGAAAAGCATGGTCGGACATCACACGTAAATAATAACGTGTTTCAAATAAAAAGTTGTAGAATTCCGCAGCAGCTAACCATAAACAAGGTTAAATTCGCGCAGATTGCGCTGAGCTGTGCAGTTAGAGTAGGTGTGCACCCACTGTTTTGGCGAGAAGAATTAAAGAAGAAACCGGGTGTTTTTTCTTTATTGTAATTGCACAAGAAAACTGCGGACTTGGGTTTGTTTGCAGCTTTGCGCATAAGATAAAAAATTAAAAGCCTTCTGAGAGCCCTTTCTTCACACTTGCATTTTCTGTCTGTATAACTCAAACGGAGATTGAAATGTTCGAAATGCTTCGCCAGAATTACATTAGCAGAAAAGTAAGGATTAATAGGGCTAATATTGTTTTTACAGGACCTTAAAACATTTCATGGGAAATTTGTTGAAAGCCCAGGATGGAAATTTATATAGGGTGTTATTGAGTCCACCTGTTTATGTGTGAAATGTAAAATTCCTGAAATTCTTTTTACACTTACCTATCCATTGCAATGGCCACCAGATGAAGGATGGAAGCTGTAAAAATGTAAAACAATTTCCTACATTACTAAACTTGACACTGCAGTAGCCATTGTTGATATGCATAAATCATTCTTGGCATTTTGTTTGTTATTAGTATGTAAAATATATTTTAGCAAATATTTATAGCACTTACCCGTGCAACTTAACACATCCGAACCGGTCCACGTACGACACATCCATTCCCCGAGCATCCACGTTTCCGAGACCTGAACAAAGAAAATGAGAAAGGTGTAGCAATTGACAAATTATAAAGAGCTTATTTATGCGCTTTGAGCTTATCGTCATCTACACTTAAATGTATCACGTTCACAGTTATTATATGTTCAGATTTAAAACTGTGTTTAGCGAGTCTTTGATTTATGAACATGAAGGGAAAGAGCATTGCCAATAAATGGAGAATGTTGGGCATCAGACACGGCTACAAATTCATAATGAGATTGTGGAGGTAGAAACTGGCGCTATTTTCCCAGCTCATTGCAACATTTGTCTACTTACTGCAGGTCCACTCTTATCTTTGTTTTGCAACCTTTTAATGTTTCACACAAACTTTTTTCAGCTTGGAAACGTGAGAAAGAAGAAGCATCTTTACACATTGAATGGGTTGTGCAATAATACACACTCAGAGAATGACTTGGCTCGAGTCAGCAATTTCGTGTTGTTATGTATCTTGCATGTAGGCTACGAAGTGTCAAACATAAAACTCTCTATCTGCACAACGCTTTTTTTGGGTAGAAGAATGGAGCTTTGTTTTAGCTATTAAAGCCCAGTTTTCGCTTATTATTCTCTTTCTCGTTTTCACAAAAGGCGCCACTGCAACAAAGACACTTCCCCACTCGCACTCACTCTTATCTCCTAGCCACGTACAACAATTTCCTCTGGTATCTTCGCAACTTTACTATCTCCTCTTTTCTTTCACTTTCACCTCCACTTTGTACATAGAACTGCGAGACTCTTCAAAATTCTCATTCTCACATTCAGCAACCTAACACCTACACGAATGATGTAGGCAACTTAAATATCATGCTATGACCTGTTTTCACTGTAAAAGCGCAGATTTCACATTCCGCAATGCAATGTGTGTGAGTAGTGGCACTTGAGGAGAACCGTGTCATGAAATTCCTTCGAAGTGAGGAATAAAAGTAGATGAGCTGAAAATGCTCTCACGTTTCTGTTAGTATCATATTAAATGTATTGCTTTACATTGCTATTTGCGTAACCACCCAATAATGTCGCAATGTCACCTTTAAGTGCCACATTTTATTAGTTCCTTACTTACAAATTGTGTAGTACGTGGCCCAATTTGCATACTTTCACTTAGCGTTCAGTTATAGCGTGATAGATAGTTGCAAAACGCACGTTGTTAATATTTTTTTATAATTACGATCATCATTATGGTTTACTAAAATACCAAAACCATAACCTTTTTAGCGCGATCGATGACCTTTTTATTTTTTGTCATTCCACTGCAAAGGTTAATTAGGCATAATTTCGGCTCGCAAGTGGAATTTATAATTGCCCTCGTCCGCGTTGTTGCCCTATTTAGTTTTTACATCACGGATATGTACAGTGAATTATTTAACGCATCCAGAATTTAAATATTAACCATATGTACCTTAACATTAACCTTTCCATAAAACCAAACACGTTTAGTTTACAATCTGGTTTCTGTCTGATTAATAATTTCGCTTTTTTCTATGAATAGGAACGATCACAACAAAAAAGTGTTTTTTTCTGGATTTGCTCACATAATAAACTCATTCTATTTAAAACGATAATGTGGCGAAAGCGGAAAATATTATTGTTACGTGTGATTCAGCAATGATGAATAAAAAACTAATTTATTTCTCTATAAATAATTAACATGATTTTCCGCCGCATTAGATGACATTTTCACCAAATGTGATACTTTGAGTGGTGGTGGTAACACTGCTGCTTCTCGCTTTCAAATTGAACAGGGAAATTCTATTTGAGTAATCGGATAAAAACTTTCATCGCTGTATTACAGAGGAAAAACACCAATTAATTCTGCGCTTTCTCGAAAAAGCCTTCCATCACGTAAAATGTCAATGGCTTCGAAAATCGAAAATTGTGTTGAACATCAACCAGTGGCAGGGCAATTATTATGGGAACTTGAAAAGATCAACACTTCAAACGAACGAAAATGTGTGTAATGTAAGCCGAGTATTTTCAAGGAACGAGGCGCGTTAAAACCATTCCTGACAGTTTTGTAATCATCCATTCATTTTCAGTCCGTTGGTTGCGGATGAGCCAATTTTTTGGAGTATTTCTAATGGAAGTGGTGTGGTTGTTGCGTGTAATTATATAGATGATCAAAAAGAGAGGAAAATCAAGCAGCCTTATGAGTACTCTGTGACTCAGCAGTACTTGATAACATACGTAAGAGGAACGACGCAACGACAGAGAAAAAAGGACGGAGAGTTCATGCATAAACATGAGTCGCGTTGATGGTTGTGTGGCTTCGTAACTCAATTGACATGCCAATGTTGATCGTTTGGTTGAAAGGAGAAATTGAGAAGGCTGAAATAAGGCTATTTTCTATTGCTGCAGTGCAGAGTGCCTTGCAGAGAAAAGCAAATGAATTTCCCTGCATACCCGTGCTGGTGCTGGTTTTGTTTTGAAAAGACACCAAGGGCCAAAATTGAGATAAGGTTGGGTTTCACTAGCCTTCGAGTACATAGAAAATTGACGATGGGATAAAAATAAAAGTGTCACACACACATGGAATGCAACTCCTATTGTCTTGCTCTGTAACGAGTTGAGCAAGTTGGGGTATCCATCATCATAGTAAGTTTTTTGCATAAAGAGTGATACACAGTTTCATTGTTTTTCCATGGAAAACACTGAACTACGCGGAAGCAGAGCTTTCTGTAATGTGGATGTAGACTAGAGAAGTGGATGCTGTGACTTGTGAATCCTGTCATACTTTATACTTAGCCAATGATTGCATGAAAGAATGAATGAATTTGTGTGTGGTGTGTAAGTAAGTAGAGAGTTTGTTGGGAAGAAAGCGCACTCACCTCATACACTGCTCCCAAGGGCATCACGAGGCAAGCCACCATCAGATCTGCGACTGCCAATGATAGAATCAGGTAGTTGGCAACGCTATGCAGATTCCTTTCCATCCAAATGGCCGCAAGGACGAACACATTCCCTGTAAAAACAAGAAGGAAAAGCACTTTGGCACAGGGTTCTTGATAAGGGAAGGGAGCAGCAGAAAACTAACAAAGATTCGTGTAATCAACGTCACCCTTTTTCATTACCATCATCATCGCCCATGCAAAAATACAACTGTTCTTTTAGTTCCAGGAAAGGGTGACAAAATAAACTTTAGCTTATAAAATATAAACATAGTTCCAGTACTAATAGTAATAATGAGTATACCAAGATTACGCTTTTGTTTCAGAAATGACGAAGCAAGTTATGTGTATAGAAACAGTGACTGACATGCCGAGAAAATTTAGTTCTATGTCCTTCACTCGCATCACACCAGTTTAGACTTTCAAGCATGCAAAATGTGCATCTCTTTGAGTGTTTTTAGGATCTGGTCTGAATCGAATGCTGGTATAACAATCTACATTACCATCATCATCGCCCATGCAAAAATACAACTGTTCTTTTAGTTCCAGGAAAGGGTGACAAAATAAACTTTAGCTTATAAAATATAAACATAGTTCCAGTACTAATGAGTATACCAAAATTACGCTTTTGTTTCAGAAATGACGAAGCAAGTTATGTGTATAGGAACAGTGACTGACAGAGAAAATTTTGTTCTATGTGCTTCACTCGCATCACACCAGTTTAGACTTTCAAGCATGCAAAATGTGCATCTCTTTGAGTGTTTTTAGGATCTGGTCTGAATCGAATGCTGGTATAACAATCTGCAGGAAGGTCTGTTGCTTTTGGTGAAAGCACGAAAGAAAAACATTTCCAAAGTTTTTCTTTCCTTTTTTATTGTTATGTGCTTGGAACACGAGAGGGATGAAGGTACCATGTGCTTGCTTGTGGGTCGTCAAAAGATAGATGATCTGCAAAGAGTATTTGTGAATAGCTGGATTGAGGTCAACGAGTTCCTCGTAACCAGAACATGTGATGGTGGAACTCGAACTTTTCCAACAATACAAAAATAATTTGACGAACAAACACGATGAGTGTCATATTAAGAAGGTTTTTAATTACAGTGGAGATGCGGAGCTTTTCTGTAGCGCATTTTGAAAAATGTTTTTATTAGCTGGAATTGACACGCTTGTCAAAGTCATTTATCAACCTGCTGGCATTGTTTAATAAAGCGCCCATTGACGACGCACCATGGTGGCGTGGTTCGGGAGTGATTACATTTTTCGTATTCAAGCCTAAGATATTTTGTCACGGTTTTCTTCGCCCTCATCATTTTTATGTGTCAACGTGTTTCTACGAGTTTGAAAAAAGCCGCATTGTAGAACGTCGAGCCACGCGCTGCTCGTAAGTCGGTTCATCGGTTCAGTTCAAAATGTTCATACTTAACAGTAACAATGAAAACAAAAGCTGAGAGGAAAAAAACTGCGTTGTAAAAATGGAAAGCGTCGATTTATGAAAATATATATTTGCTTATCGATGCAAAAATGTGGTGCTCTTTGATCCCTTTCCGGGAAGAAGATTTGATTCCCCAATCAGAACACGAGTGGAGTGAAAGGGAAATAAAAAGCAATGGAGAGAGCAAAGGGAAAGCACGCCCTTTATGCAAAGAAAGGGGAGTGCAGTGCCTACACCGCCCGCTTTTTCCTCATCGGCTCTGAGTTTTCGTATTTACAACAAATAAAACGATTCTATAGACGGTGAAAAAAATTGGGAAGAGAAAGAGAAAAGGTGAAAGTTTTGTGCAATGTAATAAGAAGGTATCAATGTTTGAAAAGAGAGGAAAAGAAAACGTTCTGTTTCTCTTGCTGAAGTAAACGGAATCCGATAGACTGTTCAAGGAAGCAAACGAATCCATATTCGAAACTTCTTTTTTTCATTTCCTAATGGAAGTTGTAAAGCACAGTGAACTACATAGCTTCTTGTAGGCTTCGATAGCATTTGCCGTCACTGCTCTTGCGAGTGGAGTACTCCAGTCGTCTGTAAGAACTTCCATGTAGTTATTTTAATGGGGCACTCTCTTTTCTCATTGTTTTTACTCGAGCGCACTTACTCCCTTATTATAAAGCTTTCCTTATTGCCCTTTTGCTGCTGAGAAGACATAGACAGCGTCACTGTCATGGACTACCACCACACCACTTTCCTAGGCTCTCTCTACACATGTATTGGATAGAATCCATCCACACATAAATTCAAGTTGGACTCGAGATTTCGTGTAACTGTTGATACCACTTTGCTAGAACAGAACATTGTGCCATTCCTCGAGAACATTATGTTATGTACAATGTACAATATTGCTTAAAGGTGAAACACACAAAGCTGTAAATAAGTTTCTCCTATTTTTTTCCAACTCCGACTTTCTCTACTCTCGCTAAACATTGATCTCTCTAAAAACATGTGAGTTTTTTCTTCTTCTTTCTAACATCTGATGATCGTGACTATCAACTTTTTCCTGGAGGAGGAACGATCCAGCGAGCTGCTCTCTAGAATAAATGGGCTTGTTTGTTCATGATTATTCTCTTGTACTTAGACTTTTCTACAAGATGGAAGCAATTCGCGGACGCTGAATTTTTTATATGTACATTAAATTACTTATAGCACCCACTGTTCTAGTACAATCGCTAAATACTAAATGTAAGAGCCAAATTAAATTGAGCATGTTTAGCAACAATGCATAAATATTTGCAAAATCGAAAAACGTGCATGGAAGGTGAAACATATTTACACATACAATTTTTTTTTCCTCTCTGCAAATATTTTCTTGCAAATTGCAATTCAAGAAAGGTTTTATTCTAATTATAATAATGTCATTTGTGCTCATTTGATGTGCCAAAATCCTCTGAAAATACAATTCAAAATTCCCTTTTGCTTTCACCTCCCATTTCAAGGCACTTTAAGGAACGACACAGACAGAGACACGGTGACAAAGAGGGAGATGAGAAGAAGATTTGAAAGTCTGGAGAGAAAAATCTGAAAATCGTGTCAGCTTTAAGGGAGTGTGCTTTATTGTTGTGAATGTACAAATGCTTTTACAAATATTATGCAGTAACGTAACAGACAATACCCCGATGAACTGGAAGAGCTTTCTGTCCCTCCACACAAAAGGTACTTCACTTCTTTCGTGCATTCTGAGTTGCTCGTTTAGCACAGACTACAAGAACGGTTTCTCTCCTTTCTTTCACTCGCTGCACCGCTATCACCATCACCGTCACCATCATCAAGGCAAAGGAGAATGGAAAAAGTGCGAGAGTGGAACAAGGTAGTTTTTGGGGAAAGTGTGGCGATGCCGAACCAGCGTCTTCCCTTCACCTCACTATCTTCAGTGTTCCGCTAGCTTTTTATAAATAGGATCATTCTTGCTTTGTAAATGGTTATGTCAGCAATATATCATAGAGTGTTGGTTTGCTCTGCTTTTTGTTGCAAAAAAAATCATTCCCGTTTATACTTTCAAATGCATAGCACAGCAAGGCTGAACAAGTCGAAACTGAGATGACATGCTCTTCTCTTGATGTAATGTGAGCAAAAAAGAAATTCTCCTTCCTTACTAGCTGAGTGAGTGAGTGAGGCAGCAAACCGCTTTTAACAATAATATATTATCCGTGTGAAGTAAAAGTGAGTTGGAGCGCACATCGTCTGCGTTCTATTTATGTATTATACGTCTTTTTAATACACTTCCACTTTACTTTTTCTCATGTTAAATGTAAAGAGTTTGTAAAGACTGACTTTTATTTCTCTCCTCACTCCTACACAGTGGAACAAGCCAGTTATTTTCAAGAAGTTAGTCAAGTTTTTTAATTAAGCTCAAAGCTCATCACACAGCAGCCACAGCAGCAAGGCTACAGTGAGAAACAACGACTTTACCTCAGAACAGAATCATGGAGCGACAACACCTGGCTGACTGATCGTTTGCTTGCAGTAGTGAGGCAATGAGTCCCAGTGTTTACCTACACACACGCTCTCACTCTCATATTAAACAAAAAAGTATGCTTACTTAGTGCATAATGCAACGAAAGCATGGACGTCTTCCATTTCACACTTTACACCCCCGACAAGACTAAAAACATAGTTGGAACTTAGGAGCCTAATTTATTGGTAGATACTGTATAAGATGTTAGTTAACATACATTTTTATATGTGGATCTGCTACAATCAAGTAAAATTAGAAAGTAAGAAAGAAACTCTTCACAACCACTCTTCACTCCACTTCCACCTACAGTGCATAGGAAAACTGAAAGCGAAGCTAGGAACAAAGCAAAATTGTGCGAGGAAACTTTTTCCTTTCCACATTGCCAGGAAGAGTGATGCGCTCCGTGAAGCCGAGTGACTTGTTTAAAAGGGTGTTTTAAAAGAGTGATACATTTTATTTAATATTACTGCACAACATCTAAAAAGCATTCTAAATGTATTACTTTGTATCATGCACGCTTCTCCCACTCTGTGCTTTTACGTGAAATTACAATGGAGCATGGAAAGGTAAGTAAAAATGGTTCTAATAATAAAACACATCCCATTCAGGGGAATCTGCAACCACTTATTTTACCTGTTCCCATTTATTCTAACTAAACACCGAAAAATCAGCCTGTCTCGTCTTGTCAGTGTGAGTGAGTGAAAGAAGAAAGGAAGGTATAGGGTTACTATACACAACACACTACAACGTCCTACATTAGTGTCGTAGAATAATTTAGTATGAACATGGCTGAGGAAGGACACCTTTTCCCTCTCGCATCCGCTTTTTTCTTTCCTTGTTGCTCATTTCATTTCCTGCCGTGAAAGGCACTTCCTTCTTCTTACCCACATCCACCGTTCACAGACACTTAAGCAGCAAAGGGAAAGTTAACTCGGAGAAAAGGGAAAATGAGTGAAAAAGTGGAGAAATCAAAGGAACGATCCAACGGGAAGCTGCAGCTGCAGCAACGTCAAGGTACCACTTTAATCAAAACAGGTACTCACTCACCCTTTAGGAAAACCATATTTTTCTCAATAGACATGGCACCGTCGAGGAAACAATCTTGAGTCATCTTTAAAGCTTCCCAGATGGGATGTCCATAATGAGAGTATAGTATCACACTTGAAATATCCGTATTTTTATAGAGCTCCACTCCTTTACTTTTTATGGCTTTTCGACTTCGCTGTAAAGTTGTGTTTAGTTTTATTTCCCAATATCTACAACAACCTGGTTTCAACTTGACTGTAAATAGGCAACACAGTTGATTCAATAACCCTGCCATACTCCAACTACTTAACCCAGCGTAGCTTAGCACTAGCACGAAAAAATCCGGCCTTGACTTTTCCCAACTTTCTCCATCATTATGCTGACTGACAATAGACTAGGATTACACCTGATGTGTTTTCGTCCAAACTCTAAACCAAAGACTTAAATCAGCCAGGAAAAACGTGTGGGTGAGAGAGCAACTTCGGAATGGAAAAGTCGCGTCGAGTTTTCGATGCGGACCCGGTTTTAATGCTGGCATTAGCAAAGTTTGGGTGTATTTTTGAAAAAGTCTGCATCCTTTCTTTGGGATCGCAGAGTAATTATTATTAGAAGTGTGTCAGTGAGTGAGAAAGTGAAGAGAGGCTAGGGTTAGTGAGGAGTGAAATAATGAAAGCGGAAAAGACCACCCATCCAGCGTTCCATGTAAAATAACAAAGATTTGAATGAAAATGCGATTCTTTCATGCCTACCTGAATACCAAGGGAAATGGACGCTATTAGCATTTTACCGATGTCTTCTATCTCATTAAGGTGCCCCTGCTGAATACAATATTCAATAATGAGCTCACATGGTGAGATTGTGGTGTCTATAATACAGAAATACACAACTTTATGCTGGATATTAAATGCCAGCGGAAAGCATTTAGTTTAGACAGACATGGAAGCAACTGGATTCCCTTTCGTGTAAGCAGTCTCTCTTTATTAATTGAATGTTACGAATCCCACTGCTCTTCCATAAGAGAAACTTTCCAGTTTTCTCTCCACTCACAATGTAATGTACCTTTTGTTTCTCTCTAGGCACTTTGTATCCAGTAATGACGCTGTTTCCTCCGTCCAATGTAAATCCCGGCGGCATCGTAATACCATCCATCCCCTTCCAGCATTTATTTCTCTTCCATTTATGTGTTAATGATCAAAGGTTGCAAGGTCGAGCAGACTTATCAGCGGCTCACACACATAAAACTCAACAACTCTCTGCACAATTTTTACTTGCTTAACCTACCTAGTCCTGCTACTAAAATGGAAAACTGAAATATAAATATATCATCAAATGGAAAACCGAAAGCTTTGACCTAATGACGGTCAACGTCAAAAACTCCACGGTTATGGTTTTAAGTTTAGCTAATGTAACATAAGAAAACTAGTTTTTACTAATGTTATGGCCCGGTCAATAATTTACAGATTCTCGCAATACAACACGATAACAGGAAAAACTGAGTGGATTCGGGGGAGAAAATTCTTGCCAGTACTTGATTTGATTATCTTTAATTATAGTGGTTTATTCGAATCAAGAAAGAGGATATTGATTTACGTGTGTACGTAGTGATTAACTCGGACAACGACGGGCCAATTTCACTGTCACGTTGCCAGTTCCTATGTACTTAACTTGGCCATGTTTAATATTTGAGTGTTACAGAGACTTTTGACAGTAGTCTAATGACGCGACATCGACGACAACATTTTTATCGGTCGCTATCCTTTCCCCACTGTTAGACCAGTTCGAACAAGAAACTCTAAACGCACGGATACTTTACTAACCCGTAACCTCGGTTTACAAGTGTTTGCAAGCAGGTCGCTATCCTTTCCCCACTGTTAGACCAGTTCGAACAAGAAACTCTAAACGCACGGATACTTTACTAACCCGTAACCTCGGTTTACAAGTGTTTGCAAGTAAAATACGGCAGCGTAATTAAATTCTAAAACGTTAAATTCTTCTGACAATTTCAAACAATTATACCAGAGCATAAGGTTAACTGCGTGGGTAGTGTATTTTAGTTTTCTTTTGAAATATTGGATTGAAATAGAAAAGTTAACAACTTTGTCCTTCCAATCGTAATTAAGGCTGACATTAAAGGTTTAATTGTCTGACAAGCTAAAATAAAATAGTAGCTTGAGCTTGTACTCCGCTATAATTTCTGAGCGATTTTCAATGGAATGAACAGCTCTGTCCTTCCAATCGTAATTAAGGCTGACATTAAAGGTTTAATTGTCTGACAAGCTAAAATAAAATAGTAGCTTGAGCTTGTACTCCGCTATAATTTCTGAGCGATTTTCAATGGAATGAAACAACGGTGTTATTTTACTGACGTCATACAATCTAAAACTGATCTCACTCAACTCAGGCCAGTGTTAATTACAAAGGCCAGGTGCTGTTAAGCAAGTAAAGTCAACAAAGAGATACGTAGATTCTCTATTGGGTTTCAAAGAGTTTACAAGCGCTGGAAATGGAGGTCATCCAGCTTCAGGTTCAAAATCTTTCTGTAATGCAAGACCTTCAAAAAATACTGGATGAAACGGTTAGTCGCAGTCACTTTTCTAGGAAAGGTGGTATCAGGTGACAAAAATTAATTAATCTGGGGTTTCACCAGTCTCACCGAATATCACAACATGCATGGTAGTATATGTATACATAAAAGTTGCCGAAAAACGAAACGAAGGGCAACTTAAATAAACTAAAAGAGATAGATTTGTGTATAGGTGTATAGTTTATATTTCACTCAATTCCCTACCTGCAATTTTTGTACTATTGACACATATCGACACTCAGTGTGTGATCACAATAATATACTCACGCTCTACTTTACAAAGCCGTGAGCGTCAATGGATTTTTCAATGAAATGTCGAAGTGAAAATAACAGGAGCGTACTTTTTTGAAAAGTAGTAATGTCAAACTGTGCACGCACGGCGTCCTGGAAGTCGCCTCTGGATGGAGCTAATATTTTGATTTTGAAGCGTATGTGAAATGTGTTCTGCTGTACGTGATTGAGACGTGTTAATACAGAGGAATTTTTGTATGTCTTGGTATCGTTTCCTATATGTATAACACACCAGAGTTTCAAGGCAATTTCGTCATAGGCAAATAAAGTACAAACGCCCTGTATTGTCTTTGAAGTGCTTTCTTTTCAAGGAGAGGTACAAAGAGAATGTTATTTGTATTACAAAGGGAGAAAACAGCAGGAAGGCAAGTGACACGTTGACAGGCTTCACTTGCTTTATATTTACGTTGACGCTTGGCCCAGGCACTGGCGCTACGTTTTGACACGTCTGGTCAAATATAAAATATATCTCATCTGCTTGACATGTACACCTTGAACAAAACAACAAAACGAGCATAGACAAGCGGCCACTGTGGAACCTGTATATGCAATATCATTGGTTTTAGAAAGGAAAAGCAAGTGGAAATGTAAACTGTCTAGGTTTTTATAATGTTTGATAGACTAAACATTGAAGCACGTGGGGCTAAACATTTCGTGCAGACGTAATGATATAGTGTAATGAGAATGCCCTCGGGGACAATCTTTCACTATCACCACCAGACAAGCTTTTCCTTACAACGACAAGAGTGCACTTCGTCATTCTCCTCCTGATGCGAAATTTATTTTCGGTGGGTTTCAACTATGAATAGTTTCGGTTAGATTATGCGACTTTCTCTTGCAAACAGATTCTTTAAGCCGAGATGGAGGTCACACCTCAGAAGTGCATAGGGAGATTTCTTGTTCTTGTCAGAGCTGCCAGAGGCACATCCTCCGCTTTTTCTTTTCACTATGCAAAGGGAAATTATGGAGAAAGCAGAGAAGCAACCTCATTATTTTATTTGTTACCGTTTCGTCACAGACAAATCTTCGCAAAGGTTAAAGTTAATCTATCTCGGTTTTCTAATTTAACCAGGTAAAGGGATTTTGTCTTTGTCACTTAATTTCATGTCTTAAAGACTTTTCATTTGGAAAATACAAAGAAACTCATATGGAACGCAGCATGACATTCCCCGAAACGCAGAAAGGCGTTTAGCAAATCTTCACCGTCACAGAGATTCGTCTTTGTTGCGCGTAGTCGCGCCACATTAAAAGGAGGAATGTGGATTAGTTGTTACTTGCTAGAATCCGCTTGCGGCAAAATGTAGAAATGTCAAGAAATAGAATCACACAAGATTCTACGCTCAGTTTCTAAAAAAGCTTTACACAAAACATGCAGCATTAAAACAAAAAAGCAAAACTGTTCAAGCAGTCACGTCGACAGAAGCAAGGGGAAGTTTCCGGTAATTTTTTTTTGAGTTTTCTTTTATCTCAATCTTAACAAAACTATTCTGCTGTGACAGCAAGTTTCCTTTACGATGTGATGGCGATAAGGTAGCGATAATGTGATGTAAGGAGAAAGTTGAGGAGAAAGAAGCAATTAACTGTGAAATTGATGTGGGCAAGTTTAGCAGGAGTCATGAGTCATTCAGCAGAGATAAATGATCCTCTGGAGTTCATGTTCGAACAATAAAAGGAACGGCTGAATGTCAGAAAGGACACTGCGAACCAATCACCGCAGCTGCTGACTTCATTATCATCAAGTTGGCACTGTCATCTGATAATAATCTACGCCAGTTTCATTACACTCACAATCATAATTTTCCTTGCTAAACTTTGCTCATCATTTTATATCATGTCCATAATGCAATATAATAATGATATGACTCGATTCCGTCGCTGCCTGTCGCCACAAACATATTCCTGTTGATATACCATTCATTTCATTCACTAGTAGTAACATCAGAGAAGGCTCGGCTGAATAAGGTTGATCTCTTTGAAGGGATTGTGAATCGTAAATCGGACGAAAGTCGAAGTCCACGAAATGAAGTGTGTATAGCGTAGCGTTTATGTACATTATGCAAGTCCATACTGCAATATTTTGACGGAGGAATGAAACTGTAATTTAATGGAAATCATTTATCAGTTAATGATTCATTATAATCCGACAGGAGAAATCCTTTCCTTTTTTGAGGATTTCATACTATTACCATAATAATAATCATAACTAAACTAGACCAACCTTTTATTAAGTCTGATAGCAGTGTGGGTTCGCGAAATAACTTTTTTACGAAGTAACTCACACACAGAACATAACGGGTTTCACGGGTCGTGTCATGAGGCAGTTCATAAGAAAAGTGAGTGAACCGAAGAAGGGCAGATGGGTGATAAATGCGATGCGAGTGAGTGATACTATGTATCTGTACTTGCACATCGCACCTACTTTTAGGTACAGTATCAAAGCAAAAACTCGCAGACTAAGGCGGAACCCTGGTGTAACTGATACTAATAATGTGCAGGCATGAATATTTTTTCTTTGTGGTGATCTTGTCATTGCCTTGCAAATCCAAAGCAATATAGTGAGTAAAGGAAAAGCAAGAAAGGGGCTTCAATCTCCAGACTTATATTGTGTAGTCACATGTCACTAAGCTCATAAATATTCTATCAGCCCAATATTTATACAATCAGCTTAAACCGCTTTTCTTGCGCACCATTGAAACTGTACAGGGGTCGTCGTCTAACAAAACCAGACATTCTAATAAAATATTATCATACAGCTACGACCTACTAAAGCTGACAAACATTATTTGTTAAATCAGTAACAGTAACAAGTAAGCAAGCGCCGCAGTAAAAAATACCTACATTCACGCCCTGGAAGGGACAGAAGTCAACAGTTTACTGCATCGCATCACTTCTCGCCCAGGGCTACGTCTAAAAACTGCAACAGTCTGACATTTGCGGTCTGGTCTCTTTTCATTTCTTCTGTTGTTCGCATTTGTTCTCACAGTCGCTGTTATTATACTGTTACGGTCTATACACAAGAGATGTCAAGTCTAGAATATTTTTTTCTGCATGAATAAATTTACAAACAAGAGGAGACGCTTATTCGCACCGAAATTTGTTTCAGAATCGAATACAATGTGCAACCATAATTTTGGTTACGAAACACTGAAAAAAGTCACTTAGCATTTTATTTATTACGTCTAAAATATGTTGTGAAAGTGAGACAACTTTCTTTGTGGTAAAAACAAGAACGCAGTGGAAATCTATGCGACAATGGCAATATAGGACTTTTTAGTGTGCAGCAAAATTTACATATGGCTTGATAAAAGGTTTCCCCTTTCGCCTTTTTTAAGATAATGTGCCTGAGCAGTACTGCAATACGTATGTACTTATACACAGGTCTTTGAAATGCAATTTTTTGTTATTCCACTCACACTTTATTTTGTATTGTGGAACTTCAGGTCTTCAGGTGTACGTACTTGTTCACAATTTTATGGCATCCCCGTTGTTGATATATGACCCGCATCATCATAACTTTGAAACAAAGAGCAAAGGAATAAAGGAACAAAACACCTCGTTACTTTTCCCTTTGTTCTTTCAAAAAGATGACAATGAGAAACTACGGCACGTATGTAACAAGAGTTATCTTCATCCTTAAAGTATGAAAAAATGGTGCTCCACCAACGTTAAAGATGATAGAGCGAAACTTTATCTATTTAATGCAGAGCAGAAAGAAATCCTTTTGGATGGAGGGGTGTGCCGTGGCAGTATGCCTCCCGTGCTAACTTTTTTCTAAAAGGAAAAGCCACGACGAAATCCTGGTTATTCTGGTGCAATCATGAATTTACTATTTTTTAAAGCTAAAGCCCGCTTTGGGCTGGGTTTTATAACCAAGCTGCATTTGACTTGCAAGCAAGCTCGAAGCAGCCATCAAAAGCTATAAAATATTCAGAGACAACCAACGGCACGTTACTATTGCACTGTCGAGACTCAAATATAATTTACACAAACTTCGCAAATGCTATCAACACAAATTGATCTTTTTTTAGACTTTTATGTAGACCACATCAATCCAGCGAAGTGCGTTGGTATAAAGACCTCACTGACTGAGAGATGCCGCATTGATGGCATGCGATTGTAACTGGGAGACTTTTGCCTTGCGAGCAAACATGTTTTTAGTACGTTACATTTTTCACCTCTTCTGGACTCACTTTGACTTTACTTTCACCATGTCGTTGTCAACGGATCTAGTAATGAAATTTTTATGAAAGTAAATACACTTTTTATTGCAACCGTAATTACGATGTTGAGGCAGTATAGATTCGTTGTAGCTCTGCCAAAATATTTTACCACGGCGTGGAATATTATGTCACCGCGGTTGAGATGAGACATGCCCATATCCATTCCATCAAACCCGAACCCTTCAAATTCTCAGGGTTGTTTGTCAGATTTATTAACGCCGCACTTTCTTGTTTTGACTGCCACTCTATCATTCATGTAACGACGTTGTACCGTCTTTGGGTTTGTGTGAGTACTGAATCACCGTTATGTGGAGGAGGCTAATTTCTACTTTGACAGTTTCTTTGAACCTACCTAAATGGTTGTAAGTTTGAGGCGGAGGTTTTTTGGAAATTACTGTTTACGATCTCAGTACCGAGAACGCAGCTGTTTTTGTTTTTACTTCGTCTTTTATAGCATCATGATTGGCGTCACCACCCATTTTTATAACACTTCTCTCACGAGTAGAAAATGCGCCATAATAATTACGTCTCGAGAAAGCCCTTTATTCAACAATTTATGGATAGCCAGACGAATATCAATATCAGAAGAGGCGTATTACAAAAGTACTAACTTTTCTAAGACACAGTGCCGTTGCCTGTTGAATGAACTAAAAGGTTATTCTCATTAGCAGAATATTTTTATTCCCCATTTCTTTTATCTTTATCCACTCATCGTATGTAATAATAAATTTATAGCATTTTCGCCAATAGACAGTCCCGATACAAGAATAAACCAAGACTCTATTATTAATTGGGAATACCTTTGATTCTGCCATTTTTTTTCCTAACTATGATATCTCTGTTTAGGCATCAAATTTGTTTTGCTTACCGAACCTCATAGAGTTACATGGCTGTCTGATGACGACAATAAAATTATACGGGCCACACTCCGATGTTATATAAAGTAATTTGAAGGTTAGATAGATAGCAAAGGGAGTGTCGTGGTCGCGAGAGTCGCTATCAGTAGCTAAGTAGTGTGTTGCATAAATTATAACTGCTCACATTCCCATAAAACAGTCCAATTTGTAGTGCATAAAAATACTCGATTCGTCTTATCGATACCTGGATTGTCAGTCAAACGTTAGTCCCAAATTTCGCAGCTTTTACACTGGAACAGTTCCATTTCAATCCAGCAACATATTTATTGTGTGAACTATGTTAAGTAAGAGCAAATGATTCCTTGTCTAGACAAAGTAACTTTTTCATTAGCACTTGTGACACAAGTCTTGTGTGAGTGAGTGAGGATGTGAAATTGAATGTGGAAATGTTACTGGGTTGGGCATAAATAAACTGGAGCATTGTCTCAACTTTTTATTCAAAGGGCACTGAGTGAAATTGCTAAATTTAAACGTAAAAGGTCGCAAGAAGTTTGTTTAGTTGGAAGAGTGGAATGGTTGAGCCCACGCATTTTGATCATGGTGGAGCAAACGTATCGTTTACACAAGAAAAATAATTGACTGGCTTCTGCCATTTCATTTTTAGAAAATTGCTTTCATTCATATTTTATCTTATCCTGTCTTATGAATTTCGGCGTATTAACCTCTCGACCCAAGTTCGCTCCAGAAAAACAAAGCGTAAGTAATGCCTTGTGTGATTCCTGTGGAGCGAAACAGTAAAAGGGTTCAGTTTTTATCCTATGGAGCGTCACGAACTTGAGAAAGTATTTCATTTATTTCGTTTCGTCATCATCCATATCTCAAGCGAATCGTATCGATTTTCATTGCTTCAGCTGTCACCGAAAGCCCTTTATGTAATTACTGATAGAATGGAAACTAGCAGGAAATGGAAGCAGATTTAGCGAAGCGAGAGAAATGAAGCGGACAAGGGAATTACGTGGATATTGCACCTTTTGCCTTTCTCTTTTTCTATGCTACACAAACTTCCGCATTTTTTCTCCCAAGAATGAAACGAAATTGGTTTGTCTTTAAAGGGAAAATCCACAAAGCTAATATTTCAGATGGGCACAGATTGACCTTTCTTTCATTAATAATTTGTTCACCCTTCACCTAACCAATGGAAGAGTAACAGTCAAAGTAAATATAGACGACGCTTTCGTGTTTACATTTGGCCGGCTCGGTAAAATTAATAATTTCCATCCCGTGTATAATACGCGACTCGAGCAACGCCACATTTACATGGAAAATATTCGGTTTGATTTGGTTTGGTTTTCCCATCACCATTTATTACCAATTCTCGTCTCCAGTGACAGTTCAGAGTAAAGGATCATCGCGAATAGCACCATGAGCCATCAGTGTTGACTTTGATTTGCCCCGAAAGTTTGCATGTGACAAGAGCGTAGATAAATGGGTATTGACGTTTCTCCTCCCACCTTCACTTCGCTCGGAAATTTGTATTAGTTTTGGGTGTTATGTTGGCCTCGTGCAGAAATTTTATTGTGTATTCTTAGGTGTTGTGCGATTATTGCACGTAAAGACTTTTGAGTCACAATGCTCACTCTTCGAGATGATGTTTCATTGATAATGCATAAAATTGTCAAAATACATCTATAAAAAGGTAATGCGCGATAAAACGCTTTCATCCTCTTTCAAAGACACTGGCGACTGACTGCGATCCCGGGAAGTAGAGGATATCTTCAATGTACCACCAAGGGAGCGAAATCAAATATTACCTATGCACATCTGCTTCTGCTTTGTTCGCCGACGAATTTCTTTTCGTTTATTCTTCATTCTCGACAGTTGGCTCTTACAATGCTCTCAATCTTTGTGTTGTGTTATGTTATAAATCTTTCGGAAACTCGTGCTTGTCCTGTGCCTGGCTTTGCAGCATCGTGATCATGTTTCGTTTCTTATGTGAGTTGAGTGAGTGAGTGTGTGCCGTCTGCAGTGTTTCCAACATCAAATAAATATTCATTGATCTGGGGGGTTTTTTACTCTTCTTTGTAAATACCTCTCATCCTTTTCCTCTCTCTCTTCCAATACTTTTTATCTCTGTTTTGTTTTGTCCGCAATATTCTCTCTCTAGTGTGCTGTACTTACTCACATGCATATTTCATTTTTGCATAGTGTATCGACATGGCCTTGTGACTTGGACTAGCGAAAAGTCATAAACCTTTCCAACAGAAAGGAAAGCAAAGAAAAGAGCGCTCGTGTGGAGTTGAGAGTATGTAGGTATATTAAATGAAAAAGCCAAACAAAATAATCATTCTTTTTATAAGTCCACTTTTCTTCCATGTTTTACCACGCGTTTTGCTTTTTCTTACTTACTGGAATATGAATGACTTTGACTAGCTTATCATCACCGGAGTAAATGTGTGTTGTATGGTTATAGCTAATACAATTTAGGGAAGAGCATTTCTAAATGATCGGGATTTATGACGACCCTCCCTCCCTCTCTTTTCTTTACAACCTATTAGCTAATTCAGGATGGGGGTAGCACGTGGACATATGCAAAGGTTATATAATCAAGGTAATCATAATCCTATCTCCACTCTATGTGTTATCCGTCAGCAGGCGAGAAAAGCTGAACTAGTCAGAAGACAAGAGGCAAATGCAAATAATGCTTAAGTATGGATTATGGATTCACGAGAAGATGAATGCGTGGTCGCAGAAAGCCTGAAACACTTGGAAAGAAAAAGGTTGGGAGGAACAAAACGCCATCAAGTTTGCATATTACCGATTTTCGAGAGAAAATTATGAGCTATAATCTGTTAAATGTTATTTGACTGTTTTCTACCGAATTAAGTGTAGGTCTTTACAGTTGATCTTCCGCGGGTGATGCTCATGAGATCGTCACGTCACCATAAATGAAATGAAATGAAGACATAAATTTTTTCCGCGCTTTCAGTCTCCAAAATACAGTAATAAAGTTCTCTCCCATTATTCCAACTCTGCCACTGCGATCGTTACGAACAACCGTAAAAATTTGTTTAGGTTTGCGACTTGCGTTTTGTAAAAATATCACGATTTTACTGCTAAGCTCTATTTTTTCAAACTTAATTTCAACCCACTTCTCGCTGTAGTAGTAAAAATGTAGCAATAATAAAATAGAAAGTATTATTTCAGTGATGTACGCAACTCAACTCTCTATTCCGGTTTCCGCACAAATTACGCTATGAAACAATAACATCGCACAATATGTTTTGTTGTCGCATCGCATCCGAATGGAACAAGTAGAAAACGGGTTTATGACGAGGAAAGTATTTTTGGAAAGCTTTCTTTCACATCTCCCAAACGTCCGGACCGAATGACGAAAATACTTGCTTACACCGGAATATTACTACGTACAGATTGCACAAGCTGCTGTTATGTTGGTTTCGTTTTGATGCTTGCTCGCTCTCACTAAAGCCGTAACATTTTGTTGTAGAGTTTTGCTGCTTTTTTTACTCTTGCAGCTTCCCTTTATTGCGCACGTTTCAATTTTCATAGGAAGGAAGAGAAAAAATTAATATTTTTTTGGACAGAGTGAGAGTATGAAAGTTGTTTTTAAGATCACGGTTTTATGAATACCAAATGCACACAACTTTACTTATCTACGTCACATTTTGACTTCCCTTTGTGTTCGTTTTACTAGAAAGTGACAAGTTTTGCGGAAAAATGTTGCCATTATTCTAAATTATATATGCGCATAAATATAATAATTATTAGGCTATTTATGGCATCCACCAACGCAAATTATCGCCTTTTCTTCGTACCCATTTGTGTGGATGAGCGACTGCGAAATAAAAGATCGGCTTACTTAGATTTTAGCCCTTTCTCTCACATCACTTCGTATTTATGGTATATTTTTATTAGCAGCTTTATTGATGTACAAGCTGCTATGACAGATGCGACGGCTTCATTTCCACAGGGCAACTTCCACACAAATCGAGTTAAGTAGGCAAATAACTTTTATTTGGAGAGAGTAAAACAGCTTACATAAAAACTAAGCACATTACGCCAATCGCCAATCACTGCTTTGAATGACTCATGCGTGTCGAGACCTAGAGAGATTTTAAAGCATAAGAAATATTTATTGGCAGTTCTGTTCGTTGTTCTTAAGTGAATTCGACTTAACTAAAGTTGATGCGTTCCATCTTTCCTTCTAATCCCCGTAGCCAACCAAGCCGAAATAAAGCTTCGTCTGGATACTGAGAATAAAAGAGGGAACTGCACTGCTGCCTACTGACTTACTTATCTTAACTTTCTGGACTCCAGGTTTATTCGTCACGCAAGAATAATCCCAGGAGAATAATAGAATGCGAATGGAGAAGATGCAGAAGTACATTAAGTAATAGAGGGGTGGTAGAAAAGAGCTGCATTATGCTCTCTCGTGTCCCAGTAAACCTTAATTGGCCCATTCACTCATAAGTAAGCTGCGTCTAAAATGGCTCGTCTTCACTCCCAGCAATAATAAGAAATACTACAACTTATAATAATGCGATGATGAGAACTGCGAACATCACTTAAGTTATTAGTCGTCTTCCAGTCACTCACATCCCACCATCCAGTACTGTCTGAGAAAGAAGGAACAAACGAGACTAGTGCTAGGCTTCTTACATAAGACTTTTTCCTTCACTTTCAGCTCTCTCCAGTAGCTCAACTGAACCGTGATTATTATTATTACACATCTCAGCACAAATTTTCTTTTCTGCCTATCCTGAAATGCGGGCACTGTTAAATGAATACATCGCAGAACAGACAAAATAAAGAGAAGCCGTTCCAATGCCCTTTTTCATTCACTTCTGGTTACTCAGTTTCACCAAGTGTGTATAAAAGAAAGGCAAAACGTTTCAGTCAGCTTAAGTATTCATACTGTTAATAACAATGCACGAGCAATCTTCTTTTATGAATATCATCATCACTGCTAATTTTATATGCTGGGAAAATTCTAACGCTTATTTGTGCAACCTCATTTCATTCAAAGCGGGGAAATGTGAAAATCGAGATAAAAAATTCAACATTTTCTCTTTTACCAGTCTATAGTAAATCTGGCGTCTAGATTCCTAGATGTTTGATATTACATAGGTAGAAACTAGAAAACATGACAAAGATAATTTGGCGAAATAAAAATACTCCCATTTACGGGTTTGTGGTTTCACTCGTTATAAATGATGAAACAGAGTGAACTCAGAAACAGTGTACTTGAAATGCCATACAAAACTAGGGGTTTGTTTCATGGATAAAAGTATTATTAGGTAACTAGAAACGCAATTGTGGGCCGGGAAATTGAGAAAATATTTTGCAAATTACAGAAACGTTGAATGAATAACACATTAATATTGAATGTTGTGGAATGTAAACAGAGAAGCCTTGTCGGTTTATGTGTGTGTGCGTCATTAGGTTGTGTTTGTGTAGAAAACCTACAATTTGTATCGTATTGATTATCAAGTGGAGGCATGGCACCATTTTGTGGTTAATTACGGTATAATGTAAGAGATAGTATTTTCATACCCAGAATTGCACCACACACTATCAAAATTTCCGTTCAAGAGGTCAATATCAAAGCAATGCTTAATAAGTTTACGCAACATCAAGATAAATGATTTTCCCGCAGCAGGAGAAGCAGAGCGGGGAAAAGTTCAGCTCGTTTTGTGGTAAAAGTGGTAAGGTCTTTATCTCCATGATTGGTTCTTTCTTTTCCCCTACTTTCCCGAGGCAAGAAACAATGCGCACCTAATGAAATAAAGAATCGCAGTCGCACATAACAAACTAAAGACAACGAATTTTTATCTTTCACGAGATCGTGATTCTCATGTTGACGAAAAATTTCTGCTTGATCTCACCTATTTAGATAAATGAGATGGGAAAACAGGATGTGAAGAATACTTAAAATAATACAATTATTGCCCTACTCAGTCAATATTTTATCTTCACAAAGAATGTGATTGCGTGGGACTGACTCAATCAAATTTGAACTTGACTGACAAACGACACTGGAAAGGGAATCCTTTTTGCGAACACTCAATCATCCACTAACAGTACTTGAGCAAGACGAAGCACTCTTGTGTGAAGTAATTTGACATACACAATGGCATTTTCCGAGTTTTTCCTCAATTAGAAGTAGACTTTGTACATAGTTAAGCAAAATGTTGAAACAAGTGATCATGAATCCGCATTCTAATAATATTCCATGTAATGTGCTTTTTGACAGACATAGACAAGTGTTTCATTCAATTGTCTGTCTGGCTCGGTTTCTCAAAATAGCGAAATTTTATACGTATCAAAGAAAAAAACAAACAATGGAAGCATTTTCCTTTTTCTGCCGACGAGAATTTCCCCATTATAAAAGCATTTAAAAACACATTACATCTTTTATTGTTTCAAGTTTATCTGGAAGATAAACAGTCTGAAGACGAGGGCGACTGGGTGAGTTGAGGCACAACCCGACCCGTCTGCTTGGTCTCACAGTGGATTCGTTGTCTTAGTATGAGGGAATGCGTTCAGAGAAAGTTCACTCACTCAATGCCTCATCTCATCTGCCTGCTCGGGAAGGAACAAAGGAAAAGGACAATGAGGACAATTCAGTTTTCTTTTGCAGACCCGTATCAGAATGTGCACGTAGCCAAAGCATGATGTCAATGAATAAAGAGAAAACGCCTACAGACGCTTGTTCCTCAATGACGACATTGATGCAGCCCTAGTAAAGACTAAAGTAGTGGAGCAGAGCACAAAGAAATTATCTAAACAAATCCCCATTCCCCTTGTAAAGTGAAGTACAAAAGTATCCCGGATCAAATTCAAACGAGTACTTCATTCAATTTTGTAGCCTTTCATTTCATGCAAGTGTCTCTGTGTGCTCGACGCACGTGAACCAATTTTCTGCCCCGAGATAAAACAAAACCGGTGAGTGTGGCTGGCTGGNCCGGTGAGTGTGGCTGGCTGGAGGATTCTGTTCGACTTAGTTGACTGGGTTGCTCGATCGAACAACTGGAGAGATACAGAAGTTTGAAAAACCTTGAAAGATGGAACAATAAAGACGATGTAAATATAAAAATGGCTATTATTCTAACTACCTTCGTCTTGTCCCGTCAGACTGACTACCTAAACTGGAAGTGGAACCAGCTTGTTTCTGAATTTAACAGGGGAAATGGGTGCAAGAGTAGGAGAAAAGTCAGTGGACTATAACTAAAAGATTGCGTATTGTTTTCTGAGGAGTAAACTTAATTTCCCCATTCTTCCACTTTCTTCTTGCATTATGTATTTTGGACACGTTTCGAGAAGCATTCAAAAAAGAACCACTTTGCAAGGCAAAACAGGCAAACGGCTACATTTTTTGTAACTGTATTGTATCTCGGAGGAGAATTGATGGCCATAGATGCATGCGATAATGTAGTAAATGGAGCATCACGAAACAAAAAGAGCACATGATTTGTGGCCTGGCCACCACCACTGCACATTACTATTCATAATGGTTTCCTTCATAATACAAGTGTGTGACAAAGTAACACAAAAGTTGGAAAGTGAGACAAATTGTGGATCCTGTGACTTCTTTACCGCTTTATTACATTGTTATGCGTAATGGACAGGAAGATTATTTCATATCTTGAACATCACCATATTTTATCACTTCCTTTTCATCTTTTGCGACGCCTCCTCTGCAAATTTTTCCGACTTGACACACTTTATCATATCGCAGTGTATCCGCAACAGTAAAACAGAGCCACTACCAAACACTGCAAATATTAATCTCAGCTCTGCTAATTCCTAAAGAATAAGTGGCGTGTGAGCTGGAGCATTTTGACTCTTGTTTACTTTTTTTCCTACGACTTACATCATCATTAGCACGATTACTCTGCGTGTTCAGATTGTCAGCATCACTGTTTCCAAATTAATTATGATAACAATACTAATTGTAAAAGTGACTAAAGGTAATAAAAAATGTTCTACTTACCTATAATTGTGGTTAGTATAATTAGCGTGAAAAGCACGGCTATGATAACCCTGATGGCGAACTCCCTTGGAGCATCGGCAGTCTCGTCAGTCGCGTTTCTGCTGAAGGTACAATTTTCAGAAATACTACTTGTGAAGTTACACCCCGTGTCACCGCCAGGCTCCACATCATAGTCCAGGAATGGAAAGCTTGTCATCGTAATCATTTATTGATTGGAGCACATCCATGCGCTACTTTCCTTCCGATGAGTGTGTCGTGATTACAACAAGAGAAGAGCGAAAGTAAAAAATGGGAGTTGAAAGTAGAACTGAAGACGAATGAGGGATGAAAAAGGGGCTACTTGGTTATTCCTTGAGTTTCTCTTCAATATTTTTCTTTCTTCCAAAAAATATTTCCACTTGATCCAACCGAAAGTTATTTATAACAACATCAATAATAATTAGGTCTGGGGCAGCGAGGGCCCTCCATATAATCGAAAGCTGCTCTCTCCACCGAAGGGAACACAACTGCGAACATTGTATTAGCTTGTTGAACAAGCCGTGGAGAGAAATTTCCTCTTAAATCCTAAGAACCTCGATGATACCCTCATTTGTCTGGAATAAGACACTAGTATCAGTGAAGAACAAACTGATGGAAAAAATAAAACTTCCTTTAAAAGCTGGACCGTGTTCGCTCACTCGATTGCACGTTCTACGTAAATACTTTACTTGCTTACAAAGATGACAGGCGAGATCGCGTTTTGTTTCGTTAAGTCATTACTCATATATCTTTTATTATTACTATTATCCGAAAGGTCACAGCCACAGCACAAAGTTGCTCCAGTAGGTAATGTTATCTGTTGAGATGAAATGGTCGGGGAAATTTCATACTTGTTTTCATTATTGTAGCGTTTCAAACAACAGGATTATTACAGGGAGGAGATTTACTACACAAGTTAATAACGCTCAGCTCTTCTCATGCCCGTTTCGATAATCCAAATTGTTTACACGGGCTCTACTGACTAATGCCACATTAGAGAATTGTCTACTTTGTTAATGAAAAACTAGAAGAGAATAGAATACGTAATTGTGGTGGGAATAACGGAATCAAGGAAGATGATGAATGAACAAGTTGGATGTTGCTGTGTAGTCGTTGCCAGTTCTTATCTTTGCCAGCTCGGTCAGATCGAGTGATCGAGGGCGACTAAAGTTGGCGAAACTTGTAAAGACTGTTTTTGTTCCAAAGCCTTGCAAGTTCGCCTCTCTGGGTGAGTATGAATTTGAGTGGAGTTGTTTCAGAGTGAGTGAATGAGTAAGAGCACGGTGCTCTATGTAATGCACTAGTATCACACGATTTCATACTACATACCACGAGAGTGGAGCAACGCAGCAGCAATGAGGAGAGTTGGAGAAAAGCTTTGACTATGACATTGCAACTCTTTCCACAGCTTGAGTTTCCTTAGAGTTTTTATCAAACGATGGAACGGTGCTCTTCTGCTCTTCCCTGTAAAAATGAAACAAGTGACACTGTGTTGAATTGGGAGCATAGTCGCTTTGCTTTTGAATTCTTTTCTTTTCCTCTCCGACTACTTCTCCACTTCACTTTTCCTTTCTCTTTAATCACGTGAACGTTGCTTTCCTCAAAATCTTATTTTCCCAGGCAGAGTAAAAGGAAGCAAAAGCAAACCTCTCACAACCCAACTGCAACTTGATAGACTGGCTGAGAGACTGAGTGAACGGAAGTTTTCCATTTTATTTGCTTTGTCCTCTTGATTTTTTTGTTTGCGAAGGAAAGCATATTAAAAATAGCTGCGGTATTTTTGCATATTGTATATTGGATTCATATTTAAAGTTTTCTTGTTCGCATTAAAATCTCGGGGTAGGGAAAAAAAGGACAAATATTGAATTGCGAGGGCGAGCGTGCGTGCTGAGAAAAAATGGAAACTTTTTAGATACCTAAACCTAATGCAGATGTAATAGTAACGTTGTAGTTGAAATGAAACTGAAAGAGATTACCATCATTAAATAACCATGTATTTCTATGTATTCTACCCAGCCTTTTATTGCGCTCTTAATTCATGAATCTGGGCCAATGAGTCCTTTTCGTACTATAGAATAATTGCAACTTTTGTGTACTACTATGATGGCTAAACCTGGAACCATTATTCCTCCGAGAAATGGAGGTATGTTATTAATACCTACCCTGCCTGCCACTGAATAACATCTCTGCAATTTCCCTTGATGACCGCTGCGTGTCTTCCAATCAGTACAATGGCAGTTATGGCAGCGTGCAACTTGCAAGTGAAACTTTTCCTCAAACTACGTATTATCTTCCAATGCTGCCCTGATTATGTGTTCATGGCCCTCGTCAAGTTTTGATTTCAAAGATAAACAGAAAGGTCTGGAGTAAGCAGCGTTTCACATGCACCATATCTTGCAGGAGGGTGACGGAGAAATGTCAGTTTGGGGAATAGTTCACTTTCATTAGTATGTGAGAGGTAAGAGAGTTCCACTTTCCAGGAAAATGATAAATCATTGTAAACAACACGATTCAACATGGACGTGAGACACCGAAAAGTTACAAACTCATCGGAACACCAACGCGATTGTCACCGTTGCTAAACCGGGGAACCTGAGACTTGAGACAGTCCAAGTGTGGCTAACTGAGGTGGTTGGTGTGTAACCAATCGTGTCGGTATTTGCGTAACGTGAGCTCCAAATTTTCCAGATATTTAATTTTGATTGTATAAGAAACTTGATTGGATTGGAAAACGTGATCTTGGTCTTATTAATTTTATTATGTAAGCATATGCATGATTCTATCACTTCACCTTTTTCAACGCTGTTCTGTACATAACCTTTCGTAATTTAGATTTTCATCTATCGATCGTAATTTGACATTCTTGTTCTGAAATTAGAAAGAAAAGCCAACAGTACATGGAAACGGTGTTCAAAAACTATTTAATGGTTCAATTGAACTCTCTAAACTTTACAAGAATGACCACCACTTCTACTAGCTCGTACTGAAAGAGGGACACTCCGAGGAAGGTAGAAAGTAAATTAGTAGAAGGTAAATTGAAATTCAATGGAAAAGTCCTGAGTTTCAGTGAGCACTGACGTCAATGTGTGTACAGTACCTAATTAAAATAATTATCATTTCGTTTCGGCGGATTGCGAAGTCGGCCATATATATTTTAACTTTTGCAATTAACATGAGACGAGCAAGGCTGTTTAAGCAAAACAATTAACTAAATATGTATATAAGTTTATGACATCCTGGGTAATTTAGTGAGAAATTAAGAAAATGCTTTTGTCCCATTTAAGTATTTCATTGCTTTTAGTTTGGAACGGAGAGAAAACTAAAATAAAGCAAAGCCCGGCTAAAAAGCCTCGCCTAGGTATCTTTAAAGATAGCATTTGTCTGCTTGCTCTTATAAAGCAAGGTTTTCTTATTAATTATGCATTCCGCGGACCAACGAACATTTTCCAACCCGCGCTGCTGCTACCGCTGCTCTGCAATTACTTTTTTATATTCACTACTTCTAAATATCTTATTAATACTGGACACATGAGTGTATTGCATTAGAGTAGAATTAAGCCGTAACTATTTTAGGCTGCTTGATTTGTCCCATTATTGCCACTGCGTTTGTTTTCTCGGTTGGAAGCAAAAATGTTGCTCTTCCAGTGCTACATAGAATGTTTAACAAATTATTGAGTAACATGTTTCTCTGGGATGCTTTTCTGTTATGAGGAAATTTTTTTCTTCCGTCTTTTTCTTCTTCGCTTCTTTTTTTGTCCTCATTCACGGTAAAAGCTCAATTTTTAAACAGTTGGAGCTTTTAAGTCGTCATTATTATCTATGTATAGCTCGGATTAAATAAACTGAGGCGGAGTCGATGCGGATGTGATGTGTCCATTGTTTCGTTTTGTCTCCATTTTTAGATGCGTCTTAATTCATCCACTTCAGTTAGAATGGAAAAGGCTAATGGTTGAAAGACGCACTTGTCGATCCTCTCTAATGTGTACCTTTCCTGAGAGACAGCGATGACGTTACTGGCACGCTGACAGTGAATTGGTCAGCTAAAAATGTGTTCGTTGTTTGTTCGTTGCTTGCTCTCAGTTATTTGATAGATTTCTGGGCAGAGTTATAAATACTCGTCGATGTTGTTTGAATGATTGCATAGTGCTTATAGTTATTTATAAATACACCATTTCACTTAGCAAATCCAACAATCCGAGCTTTTAAATTATTCAGCTGCAACCAACATCGTTAGTTCCCGAACTCTAAAAAGGTCATGGGTAAAATTATTGACAGTTACAGGAAAGTCAGTCGTTTGAGTATAGAGTAACATCATTATTAAATACTCCGTTTCTTTGTTACTTGTGCACCTAAAGAATCCATTTGGACTAGTCTTCTTAAGTCTAGGAAAACCTGATTAATAGCCATTATGGATACATCGTTAGTTTCTCCTCTTCACGTTTCTTTTAAATTGAACCACAATGCAAACCTTCCGATTAATAAAGAAAAGAAAGGAAAACATCGTGGAATGAAGTGTGAGATTCGCCTTTCAATTATGCAGTCCAACTAAAACACAATTTTGTGCTTTTGCACGAAGCATGATCTGCCGTCCTAGCTCTTATCTTTTGAAGGCTTATCTTATCTTAAGCTAAAAAGCATACCTGGGATTCTCCTTATTCCACCAAGATTCTCCTAACCCCGACTTATTCCAGTTTCTTTACAATTTTTTTTCTTTTCTTTTAGTCAAGGTGGTCCAAGGGTACTTTGGACCAAATTGGGTAACCGACTGCGATTTTTATGTGGTGAAAAAAGAATTCTGTCAACGGACAGATGCATATTGCTGAACAGTGAATTACAAGGTAAAAGGAAAACCTACAAAAACCTTGAACACACACAGAACAGAGGAAAAAAAGTAGCTTACTGATTAAGAAGATAAAAAATATTATTGCTTCGATTCAACACACAAGGAAATGAA
>VYYJ01000945.1:0-40015 GCA_021029165.1 Cyphoderus albinus
TTTCATTGTTTCAAGATCAGCACGTTACGAAGACGATAAGTCTAATAACCATCGATGATAAGCAAGTGAAGAGAACGTTACGAGGAAATGAAACCAAAAGCAACTATAATATAGGCTTTAGTCACTATGAAATGGCATGCGCCGCTCCTCAATAACTATTTGAGGAAGTAATATAATACTACTTCAAAGGAATAACTTCATCATTTCACAGAATAACCGCGCAGATTTGTAATGCAAACTCAGGCTCACTACTCATCCATACGTTTCCAATTTCCAGAAATTATGTAAAAAAAATTAGAGTTGTAGCATAATACCCTTACTGTTATTCCCTCTCTTGTTTTTCTTCCTAAAAAGTGACCTTTTCGTACCTTTTAGTAATTTGTCATTGGGGCTTACTTATCTAGCTACAAAGTGTAATCAGGGGGTACACTATTACATTCTTAACTGCGCACCTATTCCAATGCAGTCTAAAATGGGCAATTTTATGTAGCTAAACGAAAACAAGGAAAAAATGAATAAAAAATTCAAAGGCCATTAAATTACACTTTTACTTTTGAGAAATAGTAAAGAAGCGAGAGTAAGCAAGTAAGGAACGCATTCAAAGCGCCAAATAAAAGGCCCAATTCAGCCAAATGAAAACAACATGCATCTTGCATGTACGATGAAAAGAAGAACAAACAGGTAGAGTAATAAACAAAAATGCTTCAATGTAAGAATTTAAAAGTGGATAAATGAAGAAAAAGCAGAGAAGTTGAAAATCATACATCAATTTTATTATAAAAGAGCGAAGAGAAACAAACGACGATGACGACGACATTGCACATAAAAAGGATGAACAACAACGAGAAAACGGTAAAGATTAATGGAACTCCTTTCACTCTTTGCTTGTGCAACGAGGATCTAAAATGTAAAAAAAGAAACTGTCTTTTTAGTTCGCATAAGTAACAAGGGAAAAAGAAAGTCTCAAAGTTTTGAAATAAATAAAGGAGAAAAATAAGGAATGAGTTAAATAAAAAGACAGCGAAGCACGTAGTCGCGTTTTTGTTGCTTTGCCTTTCTGGCTTTCTCCTTCCTGGTGTGTATTCTACGGGATTCATCCGTCAACTTTCTCATCTAACTTCTCCACATTTTTCATTTTGACATGTGAAAATACTCCTGACACAACTACTGCGCCGTTTCCTGCATTACTATTAAAGTCCTATTTTCATATAAAATAATAATAGTAATAGTAAATATTCCCTGGAAAAATATACCTAACACATTATCTTTCTTCCATTGGGTCTTGTTTTTTCATCTAACTTTTCACCCGCTTTGTATATGCAAGTTTGGTGGCATTATACAATATTAAACATGCCATACGAAAGCGCATCGGCGACAGTCATTCATTCGTTTGGCCGCCAACGAAACTAACCACAAAGCCGACGATGAAACCAGCAAAGGGTATTGAAATGCAAATGTACATCTCTACACTTTCTGAGGTAAGAAAGATGTTTCCTTTTTATTCTTATAAGAATATGCGCTGGCGTTTTCATTTCTCACTTCGGAAAAAAATTGTAAAGCTTCGTCTATAAAATAAGCCAACAAAAAGTCAGTACAATTTATTCCGTCTATTTCTCTCAGAGCGGGTGAGTATAATGCGCTTTCTGCTTTCCTTTCTTTTCTGTCCTGTATTTTACCGTCATATTAGAGAAAAGAAAGTAGAAAAGATGAGCCGCACGAAGAAAGTAACGTGTACGAGATCCACAGGAATACTTTTTACCATTTTCATTTCCTTATTTTTTCGCCTAAACTCAAATGAAAATATTATTCAAAAAGATGTGAATTCGTGTTGGTTAGGCCATAAGTTGGTTAGTTGTGCCATGTTCTGATGGAAAATTAAAGAAAAAATCCGTCTATTCTCGCGTTTCATGCTATGGCGAGCTATACGACATGCATGTATTCATGAGTTGTGAAGGTTGAATAAAATATCAAATGTACAAGGGAAAAAGATGTGCTTTGCAAATTGAGGACGACTGGGGAATTTTGTAGTTGTGAAACTACCAACAATTGTACAGAGAAAGCACAAAGGAAAAAGCAACCTTTCTCGCCATTTTATCTCCTGTAATGGCCCTTCTGATGCGCAATGGTCTTTGATATAAAGGGACCACCAGTGGCAGAACTCAATTTTCCATTATAAAATATATACACGTGTATTGCACAAGACTAGGTATATTTGCATGCAAACTACAAGTCCCGTAAAGTTACAACAATTTTGCAAAAAACGAGAAAAATTTCAAACAAATATGTGAACAAAACAGTAAATTTTAATAATAATCAGTATAACTCGAAATGAGATCAACCTAAAGAATGTAAGTGGTTCTTTTGGCAGGTTTCCCTTGGCACAACTCAGGTATGTTCAGTTAAACTAGTTTGGAAACAACCGTAAGAAACTAAAACAAAAGTATTTTGCTGCCTGAAGGTCTTACTAAATAAAAATATTGATACACAAGTGTGCTACTTCTAACATGCTCTTTCCACGTCCGGAGGATTTCTTCCTCTAACAGACATTGACCTTTTCAGTTTTCTTTTGATTGTTAAGAGAGCACAGCAGCATTGCAGGCATTCACTCAAAGTGAGACAAGGCGTATTTGTCTTGACAAGAGTGAAACTCGACAAGCAGACGCGAGAGAGAAGCTGCAGAACAAATAAATAAATGAACGGAATGTTGTTTTCTGTTTCAATGTTAAAGTAGCAAGAAAAAGGCGGAAGTTGAGGGTGGTGGGAGGCACGAAGTGAAATGTGAGTGTTGTTTGCTGCAGCTACACGGCTCTAAATATTGCATCGTGTGTTACATTCCGACTTTTTTCTGTTAGCTATGACAGTGAGACAGGAGAAATATTGTGAGCATTCCCCACCAACTTAGAAGAAGTCAGTGACAAATTCTGACCATTAGTAAGTTCATCCAAAGTGGAATCAAGTATTGCAGAGAAAACCAAAAAACATCATCGTTTCGGAACGAAAAGTCAAGAGAGTCAGCAACGTCAGAGAACGTATGTTTTTATGCCCTTTTCTCTGCCCTGGTGAAGCTTATTTAATGGAATCCATTCACATCAAAACAAGCAGGCTCATCATCATCATCAGACTCATCATCCGCTTCTTCACTCCAAAAAACAGAGAGAGTGCCATAAAACATGAAACTGCACACATTCAAGTTAAAGCAGGAACATTATTATTTAACTAATGCCATTAAATGCAACTTGAATGGAAACACAAAAGGCAACTTTTTTATTAAAAATAAAATGTAGGATTTATTTGTTCCACTAGAATGATTTTCGGCTGGAATGTTAAAGAATCGAAAGACAGACTTAAAATAGCATTTGGAGTCATTGCGTTCGACGTTGGTATGGGATATATAAAATGCTAATAATGACTTTAAGCTATTCTTCTCAAGCTTTGTGGAGTCAAGCGTGAGAAATCTAACGATAAAATGAGCAATTTCATATCAAATGACCTCTCTCCGTCACTAGCACACAGAGATAAATGACATAGAATTGTGTCCAGTATACATTATGGAAATACTGTTATAACACACATGTTCAGATTTTCCCCTACATTCTATTTATCTTTTATCTTCATTGCTTGACTAGAGGGGGTTTTCTCTCTCAAAGTCTCATTCGAGCCGACCTACTTTACCCGTCTTAAACAACCACTACAGGGATAGAAACGGTGTGTACCCTCCACTTAAAAACTTGGTCTTCTCATTTCTTTCACTTCACAGTCTTGGAAGCGGCACAAGTTGCGCAAGCTAAAATACGACGCAAAGTGTTTATCTCTTTTTTGTACAAGTAGAAACATGTTTTTCGCTTGTAGGTAAAGAAAACAAAACAAGCAAGCTGCCAACAGCTATTTTCGCTTCTCATCTTCTTTCATTTCACAATGTGATGATTTATTATTCAGTCTAAAATGCACTTTAATATTTTGCAACCTTGTATGAATGTATATACACAATAAGAATAAAATTATGTTCACTCTCGTGAAAAATATTTAGTACTACTTTCCTCCATATGAGAAGAACAATGACAATATAACTAAAGAGGGAAAACAAGCAAGCACATTTTTTGCGTCTGAAATAGTGTTCTACGGCAAAAAATTGAAACTATGTTGAAAATAGTTTTTGCATGGATGAGATGTAAATTGTTGTCAGAAGTGAAATAAATGTAGACTGTGGCACTGGCAAAAACAATAGAGGGAAGAATGCGAACGAAGAGAATCACGAGACTTAATTTTGAACATTGTGACTTTTACTTTCTTATAACTTTCTCCTAGGAGAGAATATTGGATCTTTCAAAAGCAAAGCTCTGCGACTAAAGTGCGACTGATAAGCAAGAATGGTGAAAGTAAGGCAACAAGACACCAGCAGTCAGCCAGGTAGAAAAGGCAAGGCTACGTAATGCTTATAGCTACTTTTGTATAAATATTTGTAAGTATTCCTCGGAGGTGGCATGAGAGAATGGAGAAGAGGACTTCAATTCTCATGGCAGGTTTCCCGGTTGTGCAAGATAGATTGAAATTGAAATAGTTGTAAAATCCTCACGAAGTTTGCCAATGTCTTCTTACAGTAATAAACAACAACAAACAAAACGAAACGCCACTAGGAAAAGAGCTACTAAATATCTAAATAGGATATCTTGCATACTGAAACATTCCTTTGTATCGTAAGAGTATACATTTTCAGCCAACCACTCTCGAAAAGAATCTTGGCTTTAGCACTGCACTCTTCTATTGTGTGAATGAGAATTGGATGACTCCTGGAAAAGGTAAAGGGACAAGGACATGAAAGTCTCTTGTGTACCGAAAAGACATGGATAGCCCATTAGTTTACTTATGCATTTACGTTTTGTTTGCCGGATATTAACATTTTATCTATTCACTATTCTTATAAGAAAGAATCTGTTAAGTGCAGCCATTTTCTCTCGCCGGGTGTCTCTTCTCCTCTTCGTTCACTTTCAGTAACAATTGTGTTCAACTGATCCACGCAGAATAAAAGAAATGCCAAAAGGAAGGATAAAACGTTGCTTAACTTTACAAAGCATACAATTTTCTAACTAATGCTATAAACTACTTTCACTTTACTTAATGAATGAATTACAAAGTAGGAATCCATTCCTTCATTATTGAAAGCTTGAATTTTAAACGTGATTTATTGGACATACGGTATTGCGCAGCATTTTTAATCTTGAGAGAGGACTTTAAGAGAGGACTGAAATGGACAAAATTTCTACAGCAAATTCTGAGAACTGCAAAGCGAGGAAAAATTATGATAATTGAAAAAGTAATTGCTTAAGTCACGCGTGATCGAGTGATTGTGGAGGAAACGGGACCATTACGAAGGCGAAATAAATATTTGACCTATTAAGTTTTTAGTGTTAAAAAGTCTTACCTATTCTTGCGTCCGACGTGCTGCTATGTTGTTTCGCTCTGAGGATATTCCCATTAGGCTCAATTCGATCAAGGAACTCGTCAGAGTAGCCGTTACAGCGAAACTTATTTCCCACATCGTCGTCATCCTTCGATATCGCTAGAATTTAGAAAATATATATTCTGTAAATTTTGCAGGCTGATATTTATTTTGTGGAATCTAAAGTGTATGTGTCTTCTACTCTGAATTTAAAAACAGTGCACTTCAGCACACACAATATATACAGAGATAACCAGTAAAAGTTTTTCGCTTCAGTTTACACTTTTGTGAAGTGAATGGACGACAAGGACGTGTTCAAATTCAACAAAAACAGAATTCACAAGTGGCACAGATAAAAGTGCTCACTCCGGTTCAACTCACTCAGTTGAGCATTTCGCTGTAGCTGTCATCATCTCATGCACACCTAAATAGTCGCAAACACAATGTAATGCATGAATAACGCAGTTTTAGTCAAGTCAAGTCAACCAGATTTCTTTTTTGAAGAGAAAGCACGATACAATAAGTACATGCATACCACCCACTACTTATTATTCCAATGATCACATATGCATATTGTATAAATCCTTTGGAAGGAGAGGTGCATATTAAAAGCCGCTTACATTTTTCTGCTTTTTCTATTCTTTTCGCAAACAAAAACAAACAGAAAAGTGTATTCTTTCTCTCTTCAAACTCTTTTGTAATTCTACTCACTCTGTCAAAACGAGAAGCGCCGTTGCTTTGTAGAGACTAAACTCACCAAGAATATACCAAAAAGTCCGCATCTACTTCAGTTTTGTGTGATTTTAACCAACATAACACCGGACTGCACAGACAACTCATGACACAACAGTACAAATTTCCATTTTTAGTAGAAAGGAAGAATAGAAGAAGGGAAGAAAAATCTTTGCTTTCATGTCATGTATGGATATAAAGGCACGTGTCATCATCGTGATGACAGTGACTGCAAGTCCTCCAGTACAATTTTTTCTGGCAAGCTTTTGTATTGATAATGGATCCTGTAAAAACCCACAAAGAGAAAAAGCTACTTACATGCTATAACAAAGGCAAGAGAAAGAGAACGCATATATCAAAATCCTGAGGAATACGAACGTGGGCAAGTGGATACCAACCAAGGGAATCGTTGCCTGGATAATCGTCAACATATCACCATCCTCACCGTAACATAAAAGCAATAATTGAAGCTCCCCATACTTGTTGTTGCTGGCACAACGTCATGTACTAATACTTTTCTCCGAGGACACATTTTCCGATATCAAATGAATTGTTTACTTTCACTCCTTCACTTTTTGGGAAAGGGATACCTTATGTCGTAAAGCAAACCGAAAGGATGAATGAATGTGTCGGTATGCTTTGATGTTCGAGGAAATGCAACATAAAGCTACAATGATGCCCATATGCACAACCATACTCATAAAAGTTCATGTGCGCTGAAAGTGATGATGATGATAACCATATTGTTGTTATTGTGTGTCTGTATGCTGCTATTGTGTGCGTTTATCAAGAAGGTTTTCTTTCATCCACATCATCACCAAACGAACGTGACATAAAAGATACTAATGATATTGGCCGCCTCCTTTTTACTCCTTTAAATGTATGTTTGTCTGATGGTTATTACCTGGTCGCCACAAGCGTGTAGGAACGTGATGAAACTCATACAAGGTTTTATATGCGGGTTTATCCAATAAAGTGGAGAGGTGGTCCGATTAACCAAAATAGTAGAAAACGAAACTGGAATGTTACTCTCGGGAATTGTGAAAGCAACGGAATGATGATGAGACGCCGCAGTTGATAAGCAATGTCTACATCAACTAGTATTGTAGCATATCAGAAAGGTATATTATAAAATATAACGTAATGTACGATCGTAAGAAAAAGACAAGGCAACTTAGCACATCATTAGAGAAACAAAGTGGTTTATAGTGAAGTGTTCATTGAAATAAGGAAAGCATAAATAGACATCAAAACACAATTGGTTCTTGAAAAACGACATTCAAGGTCAAACATGAATGGTATTGTACGCTTCTAGAAACCGAAAGTATATTTCAAATGAAGCTGTATTAATGTGATGTGAGTCACATCTTGTTACTAGCAGCAGGGATTTTGCATCCTCATCTCTGCATTTACAAATTTTAGTTCAAAATAAGAGGTAAAGTGATCTCTCCAAGCCATTAAATATCACGCACAACTTTCTTTCTTTATGGGGAGAACTTTCCTTATAATTCCATATTTAATTAAAGAAACATCTCTTCATTAAAATGTAACTCATACGAAAGAACAAAGCTTTGCTTCAGCTACACTGAATTTTTCATTTATGTTAATGGGTTGAGCAGCGTATAGAGTAGCGAAATTGATTTACTGTCTAGTGACTTTTTTTCTTTTTGTCTTTCTATCAACCTAGCCAAGTTCTCAGTGAACTGTTGCAACCCAAGCTAAAACTTCAAAGTGAATGTCCTTAGTATATGATTACAAATTTATCATTTCTCCACAAAATCGTCCTCTTCAGATAGTTTGGATAACATGACAAATTGGACTGGATCGACGCATACTCATAACAATTTTGATGGGAATGGGAAACTTTGTGGTTCCAAAATCATTAAAGCAGCAAAAACACTGTGACAGAATGATAAAATGATTATCACAACCAAAGGAGGGAGTCAGGGAGTGCAAGTTTCATCCAAGCTGTTCCTTTGCTTGACGAATAGGGTGCATGACTCCAGGTGACAATGAGCTCAAGTGAAAATATCATTCTCATTTCCAATATCTGAAAACGCATCAGTTTCAGTCACAAGGCAAACAGGTTAAACAAGAACAACAGAAGTAGGACGAACCTCCCATTTCCGAGGGGCTTGTACAATAAACGGTTTTATCGGCGACAACAACATGCAATGATGCCCGAGCATAGGACGGAGAGCTGCTACAGTACATATTGCTATATTAACATGATATCCTCAAACGTCGTTGAAACCTTAGTTAAATATTGCTATATTCTTTGTTTCCACTTTATTTGCCAAAAATAGACATCATCTAACGTAAGATATTTTTTACATCCATGGTTGACGTAAAAAATTATTCTTTTGTGTTAGGCATGGACAAAGAACAGTTTGGAAAATAAACTTTTTATTGGAAAAAGTGCACGCGATGACAACTTCATTTTATCAGAACAAAATAGAAGTCCGTCCGTCGTAGAATAGGAGAGACGGAAACGAGAGAGAAAAAGCAATAAGCAGACAAACAAAGAAGATCCAATATTCAAAGTGATAGACACGCTCTTCTGTCGTCCTCCTGTCTATTTATTCTTAACTTGATCACGACATGAATTCCCAATAGATAGTTTCTCTGCTTTTTCATTGCTCTTATTTGCGTGAACCACAGTGTGTATTAAACAAATTCTGAAGAATTGGAAAAGCCACGACATGCAAGGCACGGATAGGATCCGACTGATTCATTTTTTCGTCGATTGCGTACTTCTACTTTTTTCTTGGACAAGAATTTTATACATCGTGGCTGTTGCCTTCGTTCCACTGCGGAATTCAACTCAATGGAATGAATCACGAAGAGTTGGGCTGATCTGATAAGATAATTTCCATCAGAAGACTTGCCAGTCTAAAGATACAGACATGAGACACACACACAAACTACTACTAAGTCCTAGAACTTATTTAAGAAGTTTAGCTGAAGCTCAAAAATAATAATAATACTTTCACCAAACAAAACCTATATAGAGGACTACATGAACGTACTAGGAATTACTTGGTGAAGAAAAGAATCGGAGGAAAAATCGTAAAGATGATCGTAACAACAGAGAAAACGACAAAAGTTAGTTGCTCGTCGTATACTTTCTTGTTGTTTTTTCAACTTTCACCATGGATCGAAGAATAAAGGGGAATGGAGACAAAGGATATCATGATGATCAGACGACGCACATATTTTATAGCGGTATTTTGGTACAAAGAGTACAGCCAAATGGTAATGTTTTAATAATAAACGCATTCGGCAGTGAGAGGCAAAAGAAACAGGCGTAGTTCTTTTAGAAAGATACAAACAACATTTTCGAGATAAGATGCGATCGTGTAATAAAAAACAAGAGCGACAAAAACAATGTAAAGGGCAATCAGTAAAAATGATGCAGAAAAGTTGCCACTGAAAATACGAGAGGTAAGGAGAAAGTTTCAAGGTAAGAATGCGGTAAGTCTCTGCAGAATAAGTGCGTGTGTGCTGCTTCACATGTAGTCCTGTCGACTATTTCTTAAAAACAAAGGAGATAAACGATTACAGGACAGATATTATGCTCTCACAAGAAAAGATCTTTATGTTGCAGCCACTGCATCGTATTCTTTTTCGGTGCAGCTACTTCCGATGAAGAGTTTTATTTTTCGTTTGCTTCTACCCCATGTTTTCAGATCGTGCACGAAGGAGGCAAGGAAAATGTAAGGTATCGTATGTCCTCTCTGCACTAATCGTAAATCTCAATTGTAAACTCAAACTCCAACTTCAATAAATAACACGTCAATTATCCTCTTACATGTTTATTGCTTCCTACTCTGCCCTCTTCAAACTTTTATTCTCCTCCAGGCTCAAATGCATTCGTTTTATTAAAGACATGAAAGACTTATTTCCTTAACGCGACTTGCCACAACACTTCTATTTAATTGCCGTTTTATTTCGTACTTATTATTCTATTTTGAAAATATATAATATGCGCATTACAGAGGAGTAAGAATTCCCATTGTTTCGAAAGATTGGTTTCACTCGCAATTATGAAATTAGGTGTTGTGTGAGCGGGAAAGACACGTACTGACACAATGACATTGGCATGGGCCATATCCCTTCTGAGCAATGCGCTGCATGATTAACCATCACGTAACCACAAATGGGAAAAATATATGTGGTTACTCGGTTTCAGGTATAAGGTTCAACACACGCAACATACAAAGAACAAAGAACTAATAATATTTAATGATGATTTATGCACTTCACTTGAGTGGGTATTCTTTTTCCTGTTTTCCCCCAAAAAAGAGTTATTCAGGTATAAGGTTCAACACACGCAACATACAAAGAACAAAGAACTAATAATATTTAATGATGATTTATGCACTTCACTTGAGTGGGTATTCTTTTTCCTGTTTTCCCCCAAAAAGAGTTTGTGCAGTGTGCCATGTCATTCCAGAACTCAAGGAGAAAGGAAGTGAGTCTAAAGTAATAAAGCTATCATCATCATCAGGGAGACAAAGTGGATAGTTTCACGTGCTCTTTCATATTCTTATAAGAAATAATATGGTGGATACGGATGTGTGTTTGACTGCTTCGTTGGTACAGTATATTATTACGTGTGTTGATCGTATAGGTACACGGAAACCGAAACGTGTGATGTTGCATTGCTACCAGCACCACTCCACCTTTGCTGCTTGTTTCCGTGTGTGCAAACAGTCCATTAAGAAAGTACTCATGGAAAAAACGCCTCAAAACCCTTACGAGAGAGGAACGTAAGATACTATTATGCACATATGTGATCTACCACTCTTCTCCTTTTTACTTTTCTTAAAGACGACAGCTCTCCAGCATGAAAGGAGAGTAGGGAAGAAGAAAGAAGGGGACTCCGCAATCATGAAAATCTTTAAGAAGGCTGAAGCAGAAGCCGTAGCATTGGAAAACAAACAGAAAAATCCAATCAATATCATCGCAATGACGTGAGCTTTGTGTCGTTTGCATTAGCTTTCCAATAGAGAATTCACAAAAAAAGAGCAGAGGTAAATCTAACTTTTTCAACTTTGCCTTTGTCCTGTCTATCTGTCTGCCCCGAAAACGTGGAATACGTACGATATTCTAGATTGTAGCTCTTGCGATTGTCATCAAAGTACTACCAAAGTACAAGAAAGCAATGTATTTGATGCTCTTGTAAAGGTGAGTCATGTTCTCTCCATGGATCAGACAAGAAATGTTTGCACACTAGCCATATAAAAAGATGGCATTTCTTTTCCTCTTCTTTGATAAATATCTGCTAAACAACTTCAATTTCTGGTTTGCCCCAACGTAGACTAACTAATTGAGCACGTTCCTTCTTTCTTACGCACACCCACTGGTGAACTTTATGGGCAGATGTTCTAAAAATATCTTTGTCCGTGTGAGCATGTACTGAGAAAAGTGACTCGATGTCGACATTGGCAAAGAAGGACTGAAAGATATTTTTCCAAACGAAACTAAAAATGAAAGTTTCGTACGTGTTTTTGACAAGAAAGTGCAACCAAGGAATGCTCCTTCCCAACAACCACTAACTGCTTCTGTAACATTTGCTATTTTTTCTGCCCGAGTGTCAGATTCAGTTTCTGCCTAATGGACAACATGCATATAAGAAAGGCGAAAATACTGTATTAGGTGCAGTAATGTTGGCGGTCCAAGAAAAGAAATGACTTTTTTTTATATTTTCAACACAGACCGACAGAGAGAAAAGTTCTGCCAACTTCTTTTTTGGGAGACTCGTGCGGCATTTGGAGGCAAAACGACTACAGTAAGATAATGTCTTTTGTACGTGGGACGATGTTTTACATGCATACGACCGGGTAGAGGGAACTCAGCGGGGCAAGAGGTCGCTGTCAACTAAGAACAGATTGAAAAACTTTTTTGGAAAAAGGAAAAATGCAAGACTATGAGTGAAAATCCGACATAGCAAGGATCAGAGAACACTTGCGTATAATTATCCCATCGCATAAAAATCTATTGTAGGCCGTAAGACATTGCTGAACTGTTACAACAAGAAAAGTTTTTTCTGTCTTCAACATGTTCATCAACAAATGGGAGTATGCGGCAAAAGAAGGTAATAAAATAATATTATTGCATTGGAAAAAAAAGAGAAAGATAAAATTACTGGATTTAGTTGGTATAACCCATTAATGTCTCACGTGGTGTTACGGAAAATCTTATACGAAAGTCATCCTTTCGTAATTTCATTTTGAAAGGACCAAATGCAAGAAAGAGAAAGAAAGAGCTTTCATCTCGTTTCCTCATCTACGTAAATGAAATTGACATTTCCCAAAAGTAAGTTTATTTGATGCGATTTCTTTAGAAAAGTTTCAAGGAAGAAAGATTGAATTTTAAAAGTTTAAACAAAATGACATGTCAAAAGCAGTGGTCGGAAATAACAATGGAACAGTGAGCAACTAAACCGTTTAATTTTGATTTGTACAATACTTACTTGATTGACTTTTCAATATTCTAAATTAGAAAAATGACCAACTTGCCTTCTGGGTTTGTGAATTTGAATAAGCAAGGAATTTAACAGAGGTAGATTCTTCGTCGTGTTCGAGAATGATTTCGTTTTGCTTTGCTTCTCCATTTAAATTTTCAGTTGCTAATTAAATGTTGAACACTTTAGTGAGCAACACATTATGTAGTGGAACAGGGTGTTTGCGTATTAGGATCTGCGTTGCTCGTCCCTGTCTGAGTCTGAGTTGTATACATACAGTGTGTTTATAGTGACGTTCGAGATGTGTTTAGTCATGCATTTCAAAGCGCCAAGAAGAGCTGAACCTGATTTCCACTCGATTAGTTCATGACTGTAAGTGTGTAAAAGCATGCATCAGTGAAACGTTCCAGGTATCATTCTTACTTCACTTTGAGCGTCTCACCTCGAAAATTCACATTATATCAAAGACTGCATTTATATTTGAACAGTGCGTCTCTCGCTCAATCCTTCTCGTTTGGTTCATTGCTTAGCTACTTCTTTACCATAATCCCGGAAAAGATATGCAGCAGAGCAGTCAGGAATGTACCCTTTCACCCGTCAAAAACACCTTTCCTCCCTCTCCTCTGTTTACAGCTGTTTCCAGAGAGAAGCGGAAGGGAAATCGAAAGTTGCTGCCGTAATGTAAAAGTAATATAATGCAAATGAATTTTAAATAGGTAGAGAGAAATCCATAGCGAGAAAATTGCTTCGATTCAATTGGGCACAATGTATAGGGGGAAAGAGTTTCCATTTACCGTTCGATCTTGCTTCATCAAATAATCCACTTCTTATAAAGTAAAACCCATTTACTTTGTGTGAAGTTCAAGGATAATATCTTCCATTAGCAAGTAAACCCATTTACTAACCGTGAATCCACTATTCTACTGTAATTTGTAGTTTCACGAATATCCTTTTTGACGCAAAATCGATTCACAACTGCTCTTCTACATCTTACTTACATACAAAAGAAATGAAAAGTCGGTCTGATTTGAAAAAGAAAAAATTTGAGATCATCCGCCCGTCAACTTCACCATTTTACTCATCGTTGTTGAGAGGTCGAGATGGTTGGTTCGCATTGTAATTCAGTTTGAGTTCTTTTTCGAAGGATGAAAGTGGCACACGGTGAATAATAAAACCGCAGCATGGGAACGAACAGCACCCGCTAAATCAAGGAGCAGATGTAAAGTAAAAGGTTGAGGTATGTACTAAAAGAATATAATCATGTTGTGTCTTTCGCAAAAAAAAATGCCAGCCTCAGAAAACATCATCATTCACTCTGAATTCAAACAAGAAAAAAGACAGTTACAGACATGTAAAAGTAGACTTTTGTAGAATAAAAACGCGTGCAGACAATGGCGACATGGAACACGAATGTCTTTTCCTGAGGAATACGAACAAGCTCAAGAATAAAGTAAGCACAGGGGAGAAAAGGAAGTTAAGGAAGGAAGGCACAAGTCTCGTAAAGTCACATGAGGACGATGATGGTGTCGCCTAACCTTCATCTCTCATCCACGCTTTTTTCCATTTATATTTCTCTCCAAAAATAGCTTTGCTTTCACTTTCCCAACTATGCATTGAAAATAACCTGTTATAAACGTCTTCAAATAGTTTTTATTTTGTCGACTTGAGCAGTTTTCTCTTTCCGAAATGTAGTAAGAAAAAGTAAAGTTTCAACGCACCAAACATGGAATATCGGACCAACAAAACATACGAATATGCTTTCACTTTGTCTTGAACAAGAAAAGGAGTCAGAAAAAATCTATTAAAATAGATTTTGGATTTTGGCCAGAAAGAAAGACAGAAATTCCCGGCATGAAAGCGCGCGAGAAGGAAGAGAAAGTAGAGGCCGTAAGCATTACTTGTGTGAAAGCAGCTTAAGTTGTGCAATATAAAATGTTGTAAGGTAAGGAATACTTTTATTACGCTTTTTTTAGGCCTCGTGAGGATACGTACATACATAAATCTTAAAAGTAATAAAAGCAACACAACAGCATTATTTTTAGTGTCTCACTGGTTCGTTAATGTTTATCTCTTAGAGTTTGTATGTCAGGCCAAACAGATTGATTCTTTAAAAACTAAAAAATAGACCAAAAGCTCGCACAAGTTAAAATAAATATCATTTCGTTAAGTAGTGATGTCGTTAAGATAGTATCCAATAAATCATCTTTTACTTCTAATATTGCATAACTGAGTTACATATGAAGAAATACTACATTGACAAAAATTCAAAATTTGAAATAACAAGAAAAGAAGACGTTCCCCTACCAAGGCAAATATTCTATGACATTTTTATTTCTGGATGCTCACATAGTTTTTTGGGAGGCTCGACTCTAAAATATTAACTTTCACTTCTCCATTCATTTACGGATGTAGGTGAAATGTATTTTTCTCATAAAAGCTCTATAAAATAAAAAGAAAGTTCTACTAAATGAGTGGGAGACGAAGAAAAAACACTTCACCTCTTTCTGACGACTTCGACGTTTTTACGGCAAATGTATGGGTTTGTTGTAATAAGATCTTCAATGTCAAACAAAAGTTATAGCCGTCAAGGAAGGAATACGACAGGAAGCTACTCTGTCTTGATGATGATATGAATGAGCAAATAAACTGTCATGCTTTTCAGTGAAAAGAAGTAAACTTTTATTCGTTTCTTTCTTCTATTTTTGCTCCGCGACCCGATCCTATCCTACGGCAAAATACGTAAAAAGCAAACGAAAAGAACGTAGAGATAGAAGTTGTTTTCTTTAGAAAAAAGTAAATTAAGTACAGAGCAAAAAGGAGAAAAATATGATGGAACATGATAAGAAACTTTTTTCAAACTAGGTCGACGTCGAATCTTTCTCATCACTCAATACTACTATTAGTGCCCAGCGAACGTACTCACAGTGTGTGCTCGTGTGTCTGTTTTATCGTCATCGTTAGCACTTTTCTGAAGCCCTCGGCAAAGGTAAGGTGTAATGCTATATAAAAGCAAAAAACAAGAAAAAAAGCTTTCGCAAAGGAAAGTTAACTTTGCCTCCATATGCCGCTTGTACTCAGCAGTATATCATCATTATAAAACATTCTTTATGACTGCTTCATCAATTCTTGTAGCTATATGTGTTGTATGTGCTATACATTAAGGTAAATTTACTCCAAACACCATGCTGGAATCAGAGTAATTCCCATATTCAATGAAAATGGCTACGAGTTGCCACGTTTTCTATTAAAAAGACCATCAAGTCACTTAGTTGCTCATAATAGAAAAGTAGCAATGAACCACATTTCGTTACTGCACCCTGCAACAATGTTGGTCCTATAAAACGACTCATTTCCGTTCGTTTATCATGAAGGCATCATGTTTCCCAGTCATGCGATCCACAGAGGAATTTAATGTGTTTTGTCTATTGAATCGTTGCAACTTACAATGAGGTAGAGACGACAAAGTTGAATGAAAAATAGAATTAGAAACTCTATAGAACTTGGCTACCTTGTTGAATGGGAAATAAAGAGCATTCGGGAAGCGGTTGGGTTACTTTTTCGTGTTAAAATGGTTACGAACAGAAAAGAATTTTATGAATAATCTTTAATTTACTAAAAGAAATTGGAATATCCGTCCAGGTTACGGATCTGATATTTTTATTTAAAGCACTAATCAACTATAGTATAAACGCTCCTGTGTCACTTTATACAATCTACTAGAATTTTATATAGTTCCTTTAATCACGTCAAACATTATATCTCATTGAACCGTATTATTTCACATGACGTAAGTTTAATTATATTTATTGTGGTTGGTAAACTTTTCGTTAAAATATTTCTATTTAACATAGCAGTGCGGCTGCGGTCATTAAGACATTTTTATGAGATAAAAACAAAAATGTCAGTTTAACCACGAAGACAGCCTCTGTATTATTTTATAATAAATATACGTCTAAATCGCATACCGTTCGTACGATGTAACCACTTTTCAAACTGTCATTTTCTATCTAGTTTTCCAATATTCCGTTTCCTCCTTTTTCCACTCCCTCGCTTTCCACCATGTTTGTATTGACTACAGGGTGAGTGACAGCGAGGTTGTGATGTCGGAAACGCGCCATATAATGGAGTCAAGCCCATCATGTGACATTTTAGCTTGTTCTTTTAGGACTCCCTTTTCAGACAAAAACCAGAGGCAAAGAGAAAAAAGGAGTGAAAGCATCAATGGACTACGACGAGTTGTAGTAAGCAAAACTTGGACAGGAAGACTAATGATTTTTGACGCTTTAATCTCGTCCATATCCACACGCATCATGAAAAAGAACAACTGGTTTTTCTCGGAAACAAAAAGGCAAGTTTCACACACCGCCTTCTGCCATAACCACACACGACGAAGTACAGATAAGTCCAAAAAGTTATTGAAGCAAAAACCGTAGTAGTTACGCGTAGAATACCGTAACTTTTATCCACGTAGATAGATTTAGCAGAAACGAGTTTACTTCTGAAGTCATCAATAAAGCGGTGTACACTGCATAGAGTGAGCTTTATTTTCCGATAGAAGCTGCACAGAATGTCAACTCAGCTTTTTCTTTATAGAACCACTTATTTCTGTAGTAATTTCTCTTTTTGAGTTTCAAGGAAAATCCTTTCGCTTGCAAAGAAAATCAAAGGGCCCAAATTCTACGCTCCTTCCATAACAATAGAGGAATGCATCGCAACATATCCAGTTTCCTTTTTTGCTTGACATTCTCACGTTATTGTGCCATTTGACGTTCATCTCTGGTAACGACATTTCTATCAATTCCATTTCTATTTTCTATAAATGCTCCTGTCCACGTCACCGACCTGAGTTGTGAAAGTCTGCTTTTCTCTCGCCATTCCAATTTAGACCACGTGTGGAGAATGACGAACATTCACAAATACAGTTGCAATTTTTCTGACTCCTGACTTTTTAATCTCCTGTACATTTGACTTAGTAGAACGGACTACACGTCCTTTCAAGCGTGAATTTAGATAGCGATAAAAAAATAATGTGTGCTTTCCACATCGATGGTAATGGCGACCCCATTATTCCCCATGTGTGACTTCCGTCTGATTTTTCTGAATGGCGCATAATCAAAGATCAAAGTGGAAGAATCACATTGGGGAGACCTTCTAGTACCAGAATAATAAAACCCATAAAAAGGTCAAAAGTGAAGTTTCAACGAGAATTTTACTTTGCTGTTAAACAAACATTCGGCATTGTTATTAAATCCACGCTTGATATGCAAATGTCTCCATTCTACCCATTACTTTTCTTGTCCTACTTTCAACATCAATTCACGCGAACGAGGGGAAGAACAGAGTGTGACTGCATAATAAATCAGATGCTTTCAATGATTTATACATTTTTTAATTCTCTCTTCAAACGACCGAATGATAATCAGTTATTTCTTTGGGATCTCTCGGATCCTCGTTAAATTAGTAGAAGGAAGCGGTAAATTGCTAAATTAAATGCAGCACATCGAAAAGATTATATTGACCGTAGTAATTCCAACAGAAATTACTTCCCTCCATCAAAATACAGGCGAATGAATATTTTGTCTTTTACTTCTCCCTTCTTCGGGATAAGCAATAATGAAGAGTAATAATACTGAAAGAGTACACGGTTTATCGCTTTTATTACACACACGTAACACTTACATATTATTACGTAATTGAAACATGTACATAAGTAAGCGGAGAGCAATCAGTTAATCCTTCCTATCAACCCGAAACGTTCACCGTCCTCTAAATGTCCTGTGGATACACGACTAATAGGATTTAGGAGCAAAGTCCTTTCGCTACGAGACGCAAAGAAGAATCGTCGACCGACGATCGTGATGTCGATAGGAAAGGATGATGGTAATGAGGCCGATGTAACATTACCACGTATTTGTTAACGCTTTGGCATACCACCAGTTATATAAATGAAATTCCAGGAGTAGGAGTTAACCACAACTCGTACAGCAACAAAAACTTTTATTGTCCATCTACATTGTATTCAGTGAAAGTACTCTTATTAGTAGTTGAAAGTACTTTTATTAATTATACCGATATACAAAAATACAATACAATAATAGTGCATTCCCTTTTTCGGATAATTTTTTTCGGTATGTCCAGTCACATATTTTCAAAATGAAGGTAAAAGTTGGTTCCACGAACGAAGTAAATTTTACATTACCCTTACGTTTACCTTACAGAGAGCGTGTGTTGGCATCAGCACTTGATTTTTCTTGGCTCGTCGTAAGCAATCGACTGCTTTTTTCTTTCCTTTTTTCAGAAAACCTGAAAATACGACGACTACTTTCTCTACTACGAGTGCCTACTGTAGATATTCCTGCAAAATTGATGCGAGCTTCTCGCTGTCAGAAAAGGCAAAAAGGTCAATTTACCGTGAAAGATTAACTTTGCTCGGTGGAACACTCTCCTTCGTTTCTTCCATCCTAATTCCAACGACACATATGAGTATACCTAATACCATACTGCTTAAAACGTGCGAACTAAACATTGCACTATCTTATACTTTTGTTATGCTCCTTATTTCTTACATACATCTACCAAAATTGTTCGAGAACATCCTTGAATTTTTGTCCTGCAACCGTTCAAGCGTAGATTTTAACTTTTCACTGGAATCACGTTATTGAATCAATATTTTCTGATAGTTATAATTTCACCAAACAAAATGACTCAAACGTATAAAATAAAACGTCAGTGAAAAAATGGTTCCAGTCAATTTAATGATGCATTTAAATGCAACATATTATGTATGTGAAACACGACTGTTTTGCAATAATAGCATTATATCATTATATGCATCAAGAGAAAAACTTTATTCCAAAAGGCATTATAGAACTGGATGGATCTTACGTACATAGTCTCATTTGAAAGTTTTAGTTTATATCGTTAGATATCCACCATTTCATCCAAAGAGAAGGTTTAAGAATAAAATCTTTTCAATAAACATAACTTAGGAGAAAGGAAGCTGTATTACAAAAGGATTTCGACATTTTAAGTAAGAAGAATTGAAGTGTGTTCAAAATGAATATAATATGCACATTTCTGGAAAAAACTTCTCATCTCATCTGCGCACTTCTAGTTTATTGGGTTGACTTGAAGACTTAAGTTTTTCTCGGCGCACAGGAATGAGTAAAACAATGTCTGTGTACGAATGAATCAAACCTTCTTTTGCAGCGTTCTTATAAAAATAATATGAAACAAGGTATTTCACAATCTCTCCTTTATTAATATAAAACGTGTAATATAATAGTGCACATGCACAGAGTTGTATAAGGACGCAAGAACCTTTCCTCTTTACACGATTTATGGGAATAGTCAGCTGGAGAGTGTGAGCCTGGATTAACAGGATTCCATTCAAAGAGGATCAATTCTATTTTCTCCTCACTTTTTCCTTGTCTCCATTTCACTTGAGTATTCTTTGGTACAGCGTTCCAGTCAACACTCCTCCTGGATACGAGTGTTTCTCATCATCATTATCATCATCAACATTCGTCTCTCACTATTCTTGAACCAAATTCGTTTCTTATTGCTGCAGAAAATACATAGATGTAGCATACCAATTGTTTATTTAAACACCACCTTTACTTTGCCTGTATCCGGTGCACATCATTTATTCACTTTCAATGGGTGCTTAGGCTTACAGATTAAGGATGAGTACACGACATTCAAGGCATATTAAAAACGACTCATTGTTTGTAATTTAATAGTTACACGATAATCTTTTAAATTTTCTAATTGCAACCCCAATTGGAAGGTGTCTTTCAAAAAATATATCCTTTTTGTAACAGAAGCAAAATACCAACTTTTTAAACAACACCAAATTTTGGCACCGTAGTACTGTTACATTGTGCGTTTATGCATTCTTTCCCATACACATATTTCTGTCACGAGTCACGAACGACAAGATGGTATCGGCAAATGATTTACAACAGGAACACCATGCACAACAGAACCGAAAACTTATTTACAAAAAAGGCACATTCTATTCCTTGCGATGCGATTATACAGTAACTAACATCAACATTATCAGTGACATGTGTATAACTGCATTACATTTTCTTTATATTACGTCTGTAAAACTCCCGACTTTTCATTCTCTTTTTGGTTTAACGTATATTTGGCTAAACAGGAAGTTCGTGGCACGCTTTGCAAAAACATGTAAAAATATTAATTTCCTTTTTATCCCATGCATTTTCATTGGCAATGGCAATCGGTGTCTGTGTCTGCAATAGATCTTCCCAGCCATTTCTTTATTACCATAAATTTTACCAAAAATAGCAAGGAAACGAGAAAGCAAAAGAAACCAGCCACAGGCTACAGATAACACACTGCTTTATGTTAGTTTAATAAGATTTGATGCTTTGCGTCATCGTGGTTCTAGTACCTTGTTCGAAACTAGAAATAAATACCAATGAGTAGGAGAAATGATCAAAATACAATACAATACACATTGCATTGGATTGACAAAAGAAATCCCACAGCAATCTGGCAACAAAGAATCCATAAAAGTGTTTCAGCACTTTTTCTAACGAATAGTTGCTACTCCATAAAAGTGGAGGCAAAAAGTAGATTGACATCCTATTCTTCTGGATATCCCATTGATACTGAAATCGAAGCGGATGATGACAGCAATGAACCCAACTGTGACGACTTGACGATTCTCTGAAAGTAGATCCATTTTCATACATAGATATTCATCTTAGAGGAGAGAAAACCTGTGACGAGAAGAGAAAGACAAGTGAGTGAACAAGGTGGCTTTTCTTTTCGCTTTGTTATTGATCATTGGGTATGACTCTCACGACAATGAGGGATGACGAGACTACACATAAAACATGACGATAATACACCTATAAACAACTGTCGAGGGAATATGAAATTGAGAATTTTTTATATTTATTTTTGTCGTCGCCAGATTCCCAATGCAGACTACGCACAGTGACGCGCGCTGCTCATCTCTCTTTCCTGATTTGAAGGGATGCCAATAATAAATCTTTTTCTTTTGCCGTTCAACATGTTTTATGCACTATTTCGAAGGCATAGCAGATAGATGATATTATGCGATGCAAGCAAAAGCTTTCACGAGAAAGGAAATGCATTGCACAGAAGTAGGAAGAGGAGGAGTGGAAACAAGAAAAGATGAACGAGAGAAAAGAAAAGGGGGAAAGGGAGATGAGGAAACCAGCATAAAGAAAGGAGACGGAGTTATGCCGAGGTTGACGTAAGTGTAACATTGTACGAGGGAGTAAAAATAAAAATATCCTGTGCAACGTTTAGTTGATGTGTTCTTATGAGAAAAATAAAATCGAATGTGACCACACAGCACACATAATAAGGCAGAGAAAGTGACTACTCTAAAGGACTTACACCGAACTCTGCTGTTGTTCGCAGTTATGTTGTGTAGAAGTTGAGTTAAAAGCCGACTTGGTCGACTGACTATTCCCGGACTGACTTCACTTTTATACATTCATGGATATCCATTTTCTAAAGCTGAAAGTATCTTGGGAAAAAGGATTTAACCAACCAGCTGGAAATGTAGTTCCTACAACTTTTCTCTTTCATATTCTTCCCAGTTTGGAATGTAAAACCAGCAAAAACCCGACACTTGAAAGGTTACGTAACGCTTCAACAAAAACCCTAAGAACGGCTACTCTATGTCTGGACTGGACACGACAGTGGCACTGACTTGTGAAACTCAAAGGGGAGATGTAAACGGGGAAGTGTAGCAGCAGTGATTCCAAAGTATCAGAACCAAAATCCAAGGTTATATCCTGCCTGTCTCTGCCGTCTCATCATGACCGTTCTCATGTCACGGAATATTCCTTGCCCACACAGCTCTAAACATGGATTCGAATAGAGTGCTCTATTGTAATGGAGGGAGTATTCACAAATTTCCGGCTTCCTGTTTAAAATAAACCTTGAAGATACACAGAGTTGGAGATTGAGTGGCAATGGTACACTTCATTTGTGCATTTCCCCGAACATCACAAAATACTTGAGTAAATAACATTTCGTTTCGTTTTGTTGCTAAATTCAACAGAGGCAAGAGAACAAAGGAAAAATCGAAATAAAAAACGGAAAGGTGCTTTTCGTTCAAGCAAGTGAAAGTAAGCCAGTGAACCTAATAAGCAAATAAATGTAGCTTATTTAATCCTTCTCAGTTCTATCCTTCAAAGAAAAGTCTGTCGGGCGAAATAAATATAAATACGAAATCAAAATCTCTTTCTTTCTTTCTTTAAAATTGAACGTAGACAAATACAAAGACCCTGTCAAACTCGAGCGTGCCTTAGCTTGATCTTGACTAGAAAGCGTTAGATAACCAAAAGGGAAGAAAGATCTTCCCCAGTGCTTTCCCCTTACGTTGTTTCGTTCCGCATAATAATAAATTGCAAAAAAAAGGTATCCGCCGGCCAAACAAACTTGTATGTTTAGGTTTAACACACAATTTTTCAGATATACTTATCAATGCTGTTTAGCTGTAAAGGGTATTATGCTAAGGTTATCATCTGTTGTAACTGCAAAGCAGCTAACATAAAAACGTAGCAGATTAATCTTTTCATTCAGCCGTCTAAAAACTTCGATTGTGCAAGAGGGAAACCGAATTTGTAAGAAAACACTGTAATGAAAATGACGACCCTCATAATTTGTAATGGTGACGATAATGTCTCATAAAGTGTCTAGTATTTCCTTTGCAGTGTTCCATTAAAATTAGAAATGAGCATGTGATTTCACACAAATTGAACCCCGATTTCTATGTAAATAATATGAAAATAGAAGCAAGTCGCATCATAATTTGTTCTGATGAGAAACTCTCAATACGAAAATTTCATTTATCATTATCATTGGATTTTATGGCCACATTATATTAAAATAAAATGCCCACAATAAATAAACTGGGAGAAAACAAAAAACCTTAAAAACCAAGCAGAAAGTACTATATGAATGAATCACTAGCTTTACTATTACCTACATCCATTCTACAACTCATGCAAAACGAGACTAGATTCAACTACACTAGCTTCACACTACAACCCCATTTTTGGAAGAAATGCGTTTAAAAAAGCCATCAACTAGTTTTGCACTTCTTTGTGGTTCCTACCAACAAAGCCATTGTATCATCAATACCATCATTTTCTTCTTTCTCATGCTGATCCCACAATTCAAAAGCATGCATGAATAAGTAGGCATTTAAATGTAAATCCCATTTTCCAGGCACATCCTTTTTTCATTCCTTTCATAGGACATAGGCAACAAAGTTTTAAAGGAAGCTTTAGTACAAACAACAGCTGAAGGAAAGGAAAAAAGAATTTATTAGGGAACCTCTCAAAAACATCCTCTTCCCAACTAGGGCACGTCCTTCGTTTTCTCTCATACTGAATCCCCCAAAAGTAAACGAACCTTAGTCATAGAATACGAGATGAAAATCTAATAATAAATTCAATTTCTGCTTTTTATTATAAGAAATGTTCCCTTGTTGGATATGATATTTTCTATTTGTACAACAAACGGTAGTTCTCAAAGCTTTCCCATATCTGAGTAAAAACCATCATCAGATGAACTTGAAAAAGTCGGGGCAACAATAGTTAATTTATGGTATCTTTACCTTTGTTTTCGGCGGTTTATCTGTTGCAGGAGAAAACAATCTAAACAAAATTCATGCTTTTATTGCTTAACGATTACGTCTCTTATCTATGTATTTGCAGTTTGCAGCGAAACGTGTCGTTCTCGAGATCTGAATTGAGCAACAGCAAAACAACAACAAAAAACCAATCTATGACCATCAGAGAATGCCGTTACTTGCAGCCATTATTTATTCTCCCCGAGTTAGTTATACTCGGAAAATGAGGAAGTTCTCAACAATAATAAGATAAAAAATGTCATGTCTTTTCTCTTCTTGAACTGGTCTGTAAGTTGTGAAAAATTCGTGGCTAAGAAAAACGTTATTGTTGTATAAATTGAGTTGATGTCCTGGTATTTGTGTAGACCAAATATATTTTATGAGTAGGGTTTAGTAGGGAGATTCCACAATCCCAGTTAAACAGAACAACTATCCTTTTTATCCCCGTTTCATGTAAGTTATTAGAAGTACACGAAGTCGACAAGAGGAATCACTCGTCCAACCAAAATCCCAAGTCAAAGCACATTAGGACAACACATTAGAATGGGAAAAGAGGGACGAGTGGGAGACAACAATTTTTTGTATATATTCCCTCCTCTCCTTTCTACTTCCCCTAGTCAAGCTAGCCACTCGACCAGTCGGAGCTGGAGCCAGTCAGTCATGGAAATGGATAGCCACCTCCACTTCCACTCTCTCTGGTTTTTCCCTCTGTAACACAGATAAATGACTAGTAGTCACTGACATTCGAGGATGACGAGAAAATGCTTTGTCCTAGGTTCATTTTGGTGTATAAATTTAGAATTTGTTTGGATGATGATATGACGTGACACTGGCTGTTACTTTTTGTTACGAAGTGAGGTAGCAATACACCACCAGAAATTATCTTCACAAGCATGCACGGTAGCAAATATGTACCATAAATAGTTGACCACTCCTATTCAATCGTGGTGGACTTCCATATTCTGAATTTATTTCTGCTGTGAGCAAGTGGCATGGACTGGTGACATGACATGTTCAACAAACGCTTACCAGAATAGCAAATAAAATTCTGTAACCACATCCTCCACTCACTTCAACCTTGGCTACCAGAAAAATATGATTCAATTCAATTATAAACTTTTCTAATGTAACAGAACTATTTCAGTACAAAAATTATGCCCTACGATTTGTTTATTTAGACATTACTTTGTCTGAAAATTATTCCTTCTTCAATTCGCTGCATGTTACCACAAAGATGACTTTCAGTTAATATTCAGTGTTTTCATGCATAGACATCAAAAGGGAATACATTGCTATAAAAAGAGACCACCTCTCCTCTTTCAGTCTAACAAAGACCACTTACTGTTCTCTCAGCCCAACGGTTTATTTATTTATTCAGTACCACTATTTATCAACAAACAAGAAAAATAACAAGGTTAGCCAAATTTGTAAAAAAGGGTCGTAAACTTTTGTATTAAATATTTAACATTGCGTGGTATTGTACCAGTACTGCACAACACCGAAATTGCTGGTGTGAAATATTTTCCATTTCAATGGCTGTCTTGCTGAGCTCGTCACAGTAACTCTAATTCTGAAAGTAACCTTCATTTCCAACTAGCTTCTGCCAGACGGAGAGTAGGCGCTTTTGCCGTTCCACATACAATAATTGTTGTTTGTGCAGCTTTCTTCATTTTTCTCCATTTCAGCTCCGCAGACGGGCATATGCCCAACAAATGAAGCCTTTTGGAACATAGGTATACCTCGTGCTGCTACATAAGGCTAATCGATATCGTGCAAGGTCAGGCTTCAAGTTAACGAGCACGCTTACATTTGTTTTTCCAGAGCTAACATGCTCAATTTTCCATTCTTTGTTTTTAGCCGACCACTTCCAAAAGAGAGGATACAAGAGAAGGAAATGAAAACTATTCAGTTCTGATGTGTCGACTGTACGCTTTATAATTTGTGTTTCTCTTGTTNAGGAAATGAAAACTATTCAGTTCTGATGTGTCGACTGTACGCTTTATAATTTGTGTTTCTCTTGTTTATATCCTGGTTTTAAGAAGAATATTTCCAGGTCGTTTCCTCTCACTTGGAACGGCACCTTGAGAGGAGAAGGGGAAGTGGTCATAATTTTGTGTTATGCTTTTGTGGTAACTACTGTAGCCATAAATAAAAGAATTAGGGAAGGTGTAACGCTGGGAAAGCCTGTTGTTCAGAAGTATTCTCATTTTAAGCTATAATAGCACGGCGGAGGCAATACAGCAAAGTGAGAAAACTGAAATACTTTGAAAAGAAATGTAGAATGCCTCTGAAAGACGGTGTTGGTGATGAGCCACAGGGTGTGCTTACCCCATTAAAGCAGCATAACACGTAAGAAAGTGTTTCGCAGAACTGGACTACAGTAGTTTTGTACATTTGTTTGGTTTCTGGAAAGTATGCATGTGCCAAAGTCGCAAAATATATTTTTAGACAAACGAACAGCAGTTGTCTGAAAAACTTTTCTTCTACCGTTTTAATTCGTCCAGTTTCTGGCTTTTCTTAATTGTTGCCACCTGGTTGGTAATGGTCAAGAACTACTGTCCTGTGCTAATTAACAGTGGCAGTGTTTGTGTGTTCATTCATTTGTTTTTGCTTTTACTGCATATCTCCTATTAGTCCTAGCTTCAACTTGATGCTTAGAGGAAACTAATAAGGGATAGTCTACAAATCCGGCGTTTTAAATTAGCGCTTATAACTTCCTCTTTCCGAAAAGAAATCAGGTCAAGATACAAGGTTTTCATTTCGAAACAGAATAAAACAATTTTCATCTTCGCATTTCTATATTTTTTTAAAATTTCATCTAACGATACATCAATTGTAAATGCAGTTTGAGAGAAACAGAATTTATTCGGAATCCCTTTGATGAATTGGTTACAAAAGCAAAGCGAAAGTACAAAGCAGTAGTTTCTTAAACGTTTACTTTATCCAGCAATCCTTCAAAGAAACAGTTACTGCATCGATCAAGTTGTATCGGCATCAAACAAAATTTTTATTATCTGCATCTCATATGATAATTTTTGTTTCTATCTTCGTAATCCATCACCGATTGTTCTGCACTGCAACGGTTCCGACTTCCGCCTACATCAAATTCATTTTCTAGGCACTAGTAGTTGTCTAAGTGGTATCAACCTTACTGCGGAATTCAACACTTTCCCCAGACAATCATACTTTTAGAAACACAGAATAGCGACAATGACGAGAAATATTTTGTTACACTGACACATTTATAAAAAATTAACAAAAAATAAGTAAAACGTCAAGAGGACATTCACAAAGTTGCAAGTAAATAATTATGATATTAACGACTAAAAATCCGATAGTAAAATACACATACATATTAACATGTTATAGGGTGAATGAATTTCCTATTTTAGAGTAAACAACAAAACTACACAAGTCTTACCTAAACGTCCGAAACTCCTCGAGAGACGCTTTTTCAGTTTTTGAACCCTGGATAATCCTTTCTTTGTCTCCTTCATTGTGACCGACACTGAAATAACAAAAACCACACAGTTATAAATACTTTTATTACCACTGACTTGTCCAATTAATTGAAATGAGAATTGTTAGAAGTAATTAATAATATCATACTACACAGTACGAGGAGAAAGTTGACAAGTAAAAGAACTAGTCATAACTATTTCTTCTTACATGTGATTTAGTTATATTGGGTGTATGATCAGAGTTTTATTATTGATTTCTGCAACCTTAATTACTTGACTCCTTGGGCTCAATATAATATGTAAATAAGAGAAAAGAATTCTCCTATTGAAGGTGATTTTAATAATTGCAGCAAATAATAATACGACTTTCAGTTTCTAGTTGTAGTATCACAAAATGACACCCCAATAAATGTCGACGACAAAAAAGACTGCACTAAATTCATTCACGCCAATTCATTTCTGCATAAAATGGTATAATGTCAAGTGGAAAAGTCAAGTATTTATGCATCTGTTGGAGCAATTGTGATGGGAAAAGCCATATTATAATAAACAACCAGGGCACACAGCCTTGCCCATTCATGCAATCTGTGCATTCTAATAATATTTTGGTTGCTGCAGATCAGATCTAATTACATGCTCTACTTCACCCACACCATCATTGCAAGCTGCTCCACCAGTTTGAATTGAAGCTTTCTGTATAAATTTTACCTGCCTATCCCATATCTATTTATATAGTTGTTCTACAAAATACTAAAATGCAATATCTACATGAAAATAAATTCAACGTGGATCGCCCGACAAATGAAAGTGCTTTTGCGTATTATTCTTTCAATGAAAAAAATCAAATACCATCCGATTCTGTTTGTCCAGAATGAGAGGATTCCGGTTCGTGAGGTAAAGCATTGACAACTACACTGTCCGTCCAGCAACCAACTTCCCGACAACGAATTAACAGAGAGGTTCTGCTTAAATTCATTTCATTCGCTGAACAGTGCCCCTATAAAATGTCGCTTTCCTTCTTAACCTTTGAAACTTTCAACTATCTACCGGAGAAAGCGATAACTTGTATTTACTTCAACCACACACCTGAGACATCCATTCAAGTGGAAAATAAAAGGTCAATTCGACCAAAACAGTGAAGGGTAAAACACTTGATGAAATGGCTTTTTGTTTACTCTTTAGGTATAATTTTACAATTTATTTAACAGTGCTTCGTACTTGTGTTTCCCAGAATTTGTTCTTTCACGGCTTCACAATTTAATCACGGGAAAGCATTATGCGTAGCCTCCCCAAGCGACATAAATTCGTCTATATTTAAGTAGAAACTTACTAATATTGCTCCGTCCACCAAAAATTCTTAAAATTCAAAATTAATCTTCGCACATAAAGAACAACAAAAAGGATCATAAAAAGTAGCTGCGTGGTCGAAGCAACAAAATGATTAATTCATTAACAACTTTTGGTTCTTCCTTGTACTAGTGTGCAGATCCCAAAACCGTCACGGCAAACCACTATGCACACCGACAGCTTTATCTAGTAAGTGAACTGAAGTAGAGCAGTCTGGTAAAGTCTTAGAGCAAAAGTGCACGTGTACATGGAGAAATGCATGTACCTGGATTGCCCAACTTATTTTTCCTACGAAAAACTTTCACAATGTAATTTCCATTTATAGATGTTTCTAAGCAGAAGATCAAGAATAGAGGGCTACTTCATTTACTCAAACAATCAGACGAAAACACAGCATGGGAAAGCGGAGGCGAGCAGCTATTATTTTCTTAAGAAACGTTTTCAATTCGTGAATGATTAATCAGAAGGGAAAAGTGTCTAATGCTCTGCTTGTGATAAAGTAAAATTCACTCAAGTGGTATAAGATTGTGATGGAGGAGGAAGGAACATCAAAACAAGAAAAAAGTGTTCCATTCTCGGCGCTCTGTTTGTTGCCTGTCACAAACAATAGTGACGGTATAGGTCGAGAGAAAGTAGCTTGAAAGGATTATACAAAAAGTTTTTTTAACTTTGGTTTCACAATCCGATCATTCATTAGAGTTATTTTTGGGTTTTGTTCACTTTTCCTTTGACTATTCGATAAAAAGAAGTCGTCAGGAAAGTTAGGAAATGGTTAAATTTGGTAGAGCAGAAGCAGTTCCGTAATCTAGACGGGTATTTCCAATTCCGGGAAAATCTTAGTCAGAATGAAGGAAACTACAAAAGTCTAGAAGTGTGTGTGTAAATATGTAGTAGCAGTGTGCATGTGAGGAGCACACTATCCCTGAACACTGAGCACACGATGTACGAGGACGAGCAAACGCTGCTGCAAAAACTAGCACCATTCAAAAGGAATGCTTGCCACAGACTGAGGGAAATGGGTGAAAAGATGGAGAAATGTAGGAAAAGTGAGCAAAAATATCTACATACATGAAAGAGTTGTAGTGAAAGTATAGAAGAAAGAAGAACTCGAAGAAGAACAGGATAAGCGAAATTAAGGTTTCACTTCGGATCGAGTTGAGCAATAGTTGGAACTGATGTTCTGAAGTAGAAAGTATGTATTATACTTTTAAAACATTGTTTCACTATTACATACATACACCAAAGCATTTCCAGAGTCTGTATGAAAACGTGCGAGGATGACACATATAACGAATACTAGCGCCGTAACATTCACGCAATGGGAAATGTTTAGGCGAGTTGTGTCTGTCTCAGTTAAGCATTATACCAGGTAGGTGTATTTCGACAGTGGATGAGTCACTTCGAGAAACAAAAGCCAGGTGAACAAAACTAACAGCATAATGGCATTGTAAATGTCCACTTCTGTTTGCTTCCTTGCTCATTTCGTCACAAAAGGATATAAAACGGGTACTGTTCCACTGTGAGTAATATAACACAACAAAAGTAAGAAATAATAAGACATACGCTATCCCATCGTTTCATACATATTAATTCTATCTGTTGTAAAAACAATGTACATACACTTACTTTAGACAGTCCGATATAGAAGTTAGAAGTAAAGCAAGTTTGTAGTAATATCTGTTCTGATATTGTAACGTTCGAAGGTTCAGTACCGACCTTCTCTAGAAAAATATTTTGGAAGCCCACGATTCAAAGAAACGGGTAAAAGTAGTGAAAACCCTAGATACTTCACTAGTCAAACTCAAGTTATCTAGTTGAGAAAAAACAGAACTTATACTCGTCAATGCGTGGAGAAAGTGGCCAAAGGAAATACATGTCCGTGACAGCATCCTAAGACAAGTGAAAGTAGCTGTCTATGCCTGTGCCTTTTTCTCGTCCAGTTTCTCACTCTCAATCGGCATCAACCGAAAGAAAGGCCCAGCTGCTGAGAATGGCAAAGAATGTGAACTTCGTCCAAACACACAATCGTAACGGCTATGAGCTTGCCGCATAAGTATAATACATACGGTAAAATTTTGCTACAGTTTTATGAGCACCTACACAACAAACTTGCACAATGTGTACCTACACTCCATTTTTCAATACACTAAAGATAATGCAGTTTCACAGCCTCTATGGTTCATATTTTGCCTTCATCATCTTGCTGCCAAAGAGAAGTAAATGGTATATCTTATCTTCGGAATTATTATTACTCTTATTACGTTCCGTTATCTCTTTCTCTCTTTGGTCTTATAATGAAAAAGGGTGACGCGCAAAATCGGGTGAAATTGCACATCTCTCCGATTCTCTGTTTCTGCTTCTCCGCTAGAATGGGCATTCTGAGCCAAAAGTACCTGCTGGTGATTTTCTAGTCGCAGATGGGTAGAAGGAGAATGAGAATAGGATTCTGCCTGTGTCTCGCACTGTATTACTCCTAACATCAAAGCCAGCGTCACGCACACATATTAAATGGGTACGTTACAAAAGAACAGGAATCCGACAGATCCGAATTCGCCCGGATTTTGCGCACCACAAAATATACCCATATGAGCACAGACACACTTGTACCAGTTGGAAGTAACGATATAGATTACTTCCACAGTCTATAACAGTGAGAAACTTCTATAACTCTGTAAAAACTTCCTTATGATTTCCCTTAACCACTGTTTATTTCCCTTTTTGGGTTCATCTAATACTAAAAATTGCAAAAATGAAGTTTCCGCAGGGCCTATACAGGACCATATCATTAAAGCATTTAGATTTCCAGCGTAAAATAATTTTCAATACATCAATACCTGGAAAGTACAGATAATGGGAAAGTCTAGTAACTACTATAAATATAATATTATCAGTAACCATCATTAAGGAGAGTCTAGAAAAATATATTTTAAAACCACCCGCGGGTGGTTTGGTGCACATTCTTTTCTTCGATTTCTCTAAAGTAGAAAGTAAAAGTAGTAACACTGTCATCCATTTATAACGATAATCAGAAAAATAAATGCAACGCGGCAAAAGAGGCAGGCAGTTCGACAATGTCAGACCATGCGGCATTTTTTCATGGTATTCCAATTTTCCCCTTCCATTCCTTTGAGTGTGTCAGTCGAGCCAGTTGCTGTTTTATGTAGGCAGTCATCCTTTGAGTGAAATGTGCAAGAACAGAAGAAATGAAAAAGAAGGATTCGGTGTAGAATTTAACCATTATTTTCATATCACAAACCAACGATCCAAATTATGATATTCTGCTATCTCACGTCTTCCAATTCACCGCTCATAAAAACTTTCACAAAGATTTCTCGAACGTCTTGTTGTTTCCCCACCTTCGCAATATCTATTTCCATCAGCATATAAACTCAAAATTGTACTTCCTGTCTTCATCTTACATATATTAATAATGACAATAAAATAATATAACGCTTCTTTTGTTCGTTCTATCCGATTTACCTTTTATTTTTACAGGTTATATTTTGGAACGTTCTTCTACTTTCCAATTGCATTCACTATGCATTTACTGGTCCACTTAGAAAATGAAGCATTAACAGTCAGGAATTTAATTTAGTGACAAAAAGTATATAAATGATTTTGATAACTCGTCTGACCGGTTGGCGAAACCAAAGGACCGCGCCATCCTGAACACACGAAAATATATTCTATCTATCTATCTATTCCACGTAGTACAATTTAAATTATGTATGTTCTGTATTTTAAATTTTTATCAGCGATGAAAAAAGCCCACAATTAAAAAAATGGGTACAGCGATAACGGTTTAATGGGTAAAAATGGGTTATATTATCTTATAACCATTGTGTAAAGGCACCACTATACTCAATGGTTCCCATAAACGCCATGTCTTGACAGCTTGAAAGACATTTGAGTTGTACCAAATAATTATGAAGTGTACAAACCGAAACTTTTTCCGTGTCCAGTTCAAAATCAATGACGCCTTAATGCAAATTATCAGATTTTACCGTTCTATTTTCAGTTTAAAAAATTCACAATGGGATTCCAAGCGAGTTTCTGTGTTGGGCTTATATTGAATATACCTCTATCGTACAAGAAAATCCCGCCCGAGCGAACACTGATAATATTGAAAAAAAGTAGCAATCTTTTGCTGCTATTGCCATTGCCAGACTGAATTATAATTGCAACGGTAGTATTTTTACCTCCACATAATGTGAAATAAGAACTATTTGTTTTGTGCAGCTATACGGTTTTACTGATCTCAATTACTAACTACACACAGTTGTATATTTTTTAAGGCTGTGTCTTGCACCCGTCCTGTTCCTCGCTCCCTTCAAATATGTACAGCTAATAAAATTTATTGCATCTTTCCCTTTCTTAGGAATTCTGATGCTGGAACTACTAAAGTACACATTTTCGTTTTTCTTTTCTGCAACTTGCTATCTAGATCTTTGTTGTTTTCTTTTTCATCATATAACCCAAGTGTTTTATCCCTATCTTGTCAAACTCAAAAAAAGAGAACTTGCTGAGGGCAAATATAAGCATTCACAATATTATACTTTGTAAAGCAAAGGCACTAGTACTACAACTTATTTCTAAGTATGGTTTGGATGCAGTGAATGGTTTTAACACTACAAGATAACTTTCCCAGTGATCATCAAGCATGATTATCAAGATCAGCTTCTTCTCTGATTCGATGCATTCTACAACTATTCCGGAACCACTAGAATATCTTTTATGACATGCTCCATCAAATTCCCAACTACAAAGTTTGTTCTGCTTTATTCATCGTATCTAGACGAACTATGTCGACATTAACTTTCTAAGACGATATCACGATCACTCACGATACAAGAAACAAGTCCGAAACTAACTTTTTATGTTTTGTGAACGTGACGTGAAATAAGTATGTGTTCATATGTAAACGTATTATATTAAACATGATTTTCCTGCTGGAATGCCACTTTCTCCCTATGAAAAGGAACGAAGAAAACTCCTACCTAGAATAGAAAAACTCGAAGATAATGTTGATTTTGACCTTAGCTTCTATCTACGGTAGCACTCACTAGTAATCATAATGATGGCAGTGACGATGAAACAATACAATAAAAACTTTGTCTAAAACGGAATGGCATGTGCAAGTTTGTCCAGTTTTTATTTTCTACATAAGTCTCATATTGACAGTTTTCGGCTTCTATGTAATAAGATTCACAGCCTAAGAACAATTTGTTTTAATATTGAGAAGGGGACACGAAGTCAAAGCAATAATATAATCTAATATAATGGTGATAAAATAATCCGTGCTACGCAATAAACTTGACAAAATAAAAAAACCAAATGCACATCGTTTCGTGGTTGAAACTAGAAAGCTATAAAAGCATCACTTTTCATGTGTCGTTGTCGCACGAAAATATATAGAATAAGAAAGAAAATATAGAAAACAAAAGGTTTATTAATACAGAAAGTCTCTGACCCGAGCAAGTACGTTGTTGAAGAAGTTTCTATACGGCCAACAACCTTTTTTTGTAAATAGTACGTGATATCTTTCGTGATATAAAGTTATCAAAATCGAATCATTGTTATCGCACATTAAAATAAATTATCTCTAAAACGAAAAAGGTGCTCCATTAGTAGATGGTTCAGACATTCACATTTACATAAAACACGAAAGCTGTTTTGGGATTGATTTCCATTTAGTTTTATCTGGTTTGATATTATCTAATTGAAACCTATATCGAATGGTTAAATAATGAGCATGCATTAACTTCATTGACTTCATTAAGCTCAAAGTTGGACAAATAAAAATGACTACTATGTAAAATAAAAGCCCAAGAAAAAAAATCTTCTAATTTCTTCCGGTTTAATACTTGGATGTCTCGTTTTAACTTGTCTGAGGGCGGAGAAAGTCGCTCAACTTTACAGCCATATGAGCGAAGATCCATTCCGATAGATCAAGGTGATGATTTCAGCTTCTCATTTATAGTTAGGATTGTCACCAGGGAATGTCTGATTAGAATGAAACAAGTGAAAGTGGAAATTATAGAAGGGTAGGAATAAAAATCTAATTTTCTTATCTACAGTCAAACTTTTCAAAGCTACTAAAAACGTTAAACAAATCTGTCATGTAGAGAGGGGTCATCTCAAGAAGCTAAACAGTTGTACAGGGGATTTCCACTGCTTTTCATGAAGGATTCGTTAAATAATTATATCCATCTCATCTACTGATCCTCTCATATCATTAGAATGTCTGTAAAGTTACCCTGTACTCACAAATAGATAACCTACGATTAGCATAATGCATTTCTTGAATTTTTGTGGAACAAAGAAGTTTGAACACCCCTCCAGTCTTAGTCTTTCCTCGGCTTCAACTTATTCCTAGAACAAACTTTTCGTCATCAACAAAGAAAAGGATGAACCGTGCTAACCTCTGTTGAAATTTTAATGGCTTTGTTGATCCTTATTCCATTCTCATTCATTTAGCCTTAAAAGACGATGTTCTCTACGAAATGTTTAACTGTTTGTGACCAAGAAAGTTTTGCTTCCATCTTTCTTTGGACAGTCCGTGTTCAAAGCACGGGAGTGAAAACCCGAAAATACGAATAATCTGAATTAATTATCAAATGTATTTCTGTGGGAGGTGGAAATCGCTTTAGTACGCCGTAAAATATCGTGTAATGTGTACATAGCTTGTGGAATCTAGAAAGAAATGGAATACGTAATATATAGTAAGGAAGACAAACATCACCGTCACGAAGAAAACTCGACAACTTAAAAAAAATCAGAAATTCAGTTTCTGGTATCAACTGCAAGAAGTGTATTCATATTGTTTACTCAGTCATTTGTGTTGAGTTGGGAAGAGAACTTAAGCTTCAGACAAATTAATACACTAATTTGGCTGAGTGAGATACTAAAAGTGGAAAATAAGTGTATAAATAAAAATTTACGTGTTTTACGCTGTAGCAATTAGTTCGTCTACGGAATATAAAAATCGTGCACGGATATGACAGTTTTACGTTACTGAGATCACTGTATACGTGAGTTCCTTACATGTTCCGTGAGGAAAACTATTTGTCACAGAAATAAAATTGTGACTACACTGACTACCACTCATCTCCATTACTTTTCCTCTCTCATGTAGAGGAAAGAGAGATTTGTTGAAAAATTTATACTTTCTTTTCATTCATTCACAAAAACCTGAGACAAGTCTTGGAATCACAACTCCCTTTCTACACAGTGTCGACTTGCATAAAGATTGTTCATTCAAATAAGTTCATTCCTTCCAGACAAGTATTTTAAATTAGAGTGACGAAGAAACCAACGATGATGATAAAGTCATTTCAGAAAGAAAATCTTCCACTTGAGAAGTTCTTGAACAAGTTAGCTTTGCGCCCAACTTTACAAGGGAGAAAGGAAGGATTTTCCTGAAGAGTCGAGGCAAAAGCATCTTAGCCAACTGAAGCAAAAAGAACATTTTACAAGTGATGATACAATAATATAATATAACACAAATGCAATACATGCCATGCCGCGTTGGGGAGTGAATCACTGCAAGAGTGCCTCCGTCTTTGTCAACCACTTTATACTCTTTAAAAAAGGAAATATGTAAATATAACATAAAAGACAAAACAAATTTCGTAGACTCTTACTTTACGCAAGTAACTACGAAGAGAAGATGAAATAAAGGGAGGAGGAGGAGGAAAGTACAGGGAAATGAGGAGAAATGGCGGAAACGGAGACGTCTCATCATTTTCCACTAGAATGCACTCACTTTTAAAAACTTTTCTCTCTCCTTTTCCTTCCTCTCATTCTTACAGTTTACTTGTTCATTTCCACTTTTCCTTATTATGTCATCAACAACATCATCTGTTCGCACTGATACACGTTACACATAGACACAAGGCGGACATGGGGTTCAATTGGTGTGCCTGAGTAAGCATGTAAATGCTTTCAACAAAAATGCTCTGGTTTATCTTACTTGCCAACAAGCTAGGAGAAGACGCAAGACACAAGCCACGATGTCGACAAAATCGTTCACTTCTATATACGAACAGAAAGGGTTACATCACAGTCTAATGCAATGTAGGTAGATAATAATGAAGAAGAATTTGAAAGGTTAAAATTTTTTTATTTTTCTTCAAGCTCAATTCCATCCAAATATTGTTGCATTGATATTCCGACAAGGTAGACTGAAAGCAATAACAACGACGTCGCTTTGGTGCGACACACACGAAAAAGAATTCAAATCATTGACACTTTTCACGACGTCGCTTTCGTCCTAGTGTGACCAAAGCCATTTTACTTTCCTCTTTCCGTCTCTCTTGTACAAAGCAAGTGCACCACAACCCAATGTCATCGTAAAACAGGTACTACTGTATAATTTGGTAAACATAACGGTGCGAGTTATTGTGCTATTCCTTCCTGTCGTCTCACTTTGTATCTCCCATGAGGGTAGATAAAGGACAACGGTCTGGAAAAGTAATTCCATTTTGAGCATTTACTTTCCTTTCTGGCAAATACCTAGCAAAACAAGAGCACAAGAACAACAACCCTACCATGTGCTTATTTACTAGGCATCATACTTTCACTCTTATAAAGAGACGAAGTACAACAATAGAACTGAAACGGGAAATAGAAAAGGACGCGGCACCACTCTTATTTTAATTACTCAACGACTAATTTGTTCCAATGGCTTTTATAAATTGAATGTTTCTCGGCGAGAAGAGAATCATTCACATCATGTTTTAGAGTCTGGCATCTGTTTTATTGTCTAAGACCTTTTCCTAGATTCGAACGATTTGTACTTTATTTCACGATGTTGTGAAGTAATGAAGGCTATCGTGACGTGAGGTAGCCATAATCAAATTCAAGTATTCAGTTAACGAATGTGTTGAAGTTGTACAATACACGTTTAAAATAATCAATATAAAATATTTTCCAATATTCTTTCGAAATTAGAACATAATAATATTGCAATAATTTTCTATAACTTCCGAGGTGTGTTAAAATCCCAAATAATATTTTGTAGTTTGGAAGTGAAATATTGCCATTAATCTTTATTAATTCTTCACAGCGCAGTTTGTGAGGAATTTCACTCCTACTTCTGGCAGCTCATTAGACCCGCTACCCCATCATGATGCATCAGAAGAAAATTAGTAAGGCATGGTGGTCTCGTAGCAGCTATTTTAATTAATAAGATTGTTAATTATCGTCGAAATAGGACACATCAGCATCCCTGTCCTCCGTGGTCTTTATTTTCCTGCATAACGTAGCTCATACTTTCGGGTCCATTTTACTCATCGTAGTTTTCAATGTAGATGCGGCAACGGTTGTTTCTTTAGAACGGTGCATTGTTAAATAAGTTTGTAGAGGTATATAAAGTTTCACTGGAAAATCCATTTTCATCAACACAAGAAAATTGTACTTTCACAAAATTATTGCATTAAAACAAAGCTTATTTGCATAATGTCTTTTCCCACTTAATATGCATTTTACTTAAAAGAAGCTCCAGTCTTTTCCACCCCGCTAGTAAAAGATGCATCATCGTCCTCTTGTGAAATATCTTTCTTCCTAGACCATTATCATCATCACAGCTATATGACTATATTACGTTAAACTTGTATCGCAAAACGGCACAAACAAAAGTAGTTAACAAATGAATGGTGCGATGATAACAGTGCTCTTTTAGTTCAATTCACATCTCATATTGCAACGCATAACGTTTCCTCCAGAAGAGCGTCTAGTGGTGATTATGATGAAGTAGAAGCTGCATAAAATTCTGTATAAAACAAGTTCAAATTTGGGAGTTATCTGCTCCAAGCTAACCAGCACACCACCGCCATAATCCATATGTCCTCATCATTTCACTGCTCAATTTCGACTCGAGTAAAAGACCATTTGCACACCCGCCTCTTTTTTATTATATGATATATGTAAATAGGAATAGCACATTATCATTATACACAAATTTTGAATAAAAACAAATGAGACAATCCCCAATTCGTTTTGTACTGTCAGTGCCGTTGATTATAATGGGACTTAACAAGGAAAGAAGGGAACTAAGAAGATTCTGGCCCGATAATATGCTGCAGAACTTTTTACTTTTAAGCGGATTCACTGATGGGGTGCAGTGCAGAATAAAAGCGAGAAGTCGGATTTAGATTTTCCGCAGGAAATTTATGCATACAAATGATATAGTATGTCGAATGAAAATGAATGAAAGAAGAGAAAAACGAACTGAAAAGGATATTATCCTTATTAAGGCTTTCCAATTACGTGAAAGGATTCATGAAATCATTTAAAACTCTTCATAAAATTTTCCTCTACAAATGAATTATAGCCGAGGATGAAGTTTAAAAGTTGTTTTTACATTTTCCCCGACGGTTTTTTGTTTTCTCTAACTGTCAGTCAAAAACAACAACGTACCGAAAACAAAAATTGTGAGAATTACCTTCCAACTTCCTCCTTCGTATAATATATACATATGTTTATATTCAAACAGACTCCTACGTAGTGGAAAGAAATGAATTTTCTTTAATTTAATGTTGTGATTGTAGCCTAACACGTCAAGTTGTCAGCAAAGTAATCAACTAAAATAAGATGCTACCAGTCAGCAAAAACAATGTAAAAAAAGGAACTGAAAAGAAGCCGTTTTTAGTTCCGCGGTTTTTACAACTTATCTATAGTACCACCAATCGTAAACAGACCAGAGATAATCCATATTTAAAATATAAAATCCCAAGCCTGTTAGAAACCAGAGAACCTAACTTTTATACCGCATGCCTTCGCAATCGTTATTCTATCTAAATAATAATAATAATAATAATAAACTTTATTTGCGTGTTTTAAAGTATCAGGCTAGTTACAAGTCTGTTCTTCCTACCTTAACACGTTTTAACTCGATCCTAGGATCGCAGCAAAAATTA
>VYYJ01000946.1:0-39994 GCA_021029165.1 Cyphoderus albinus
TAATTTTGAAATGAGTTTCATTGATAAGAATTTTCTTTTAAATGTGAGAACTTGATAAAATCCTTGGTTACAGGCACCTAATGTTGCGTTATTTAATGACCGCGCGGTATTTTACAAGTAGTTGACTCATAAATCTGCATTTAATTATTTTTCGAAACTTAATTACGTAGTTTAATCAAACTAAAATTAAGAAGTTTACATTAACGATTTTAGGGAAACATTTTTTACTTTTTGATATGGTATAAATATTTAAAACGATGCATCTCATCTAAGTTCTAATTTTAAGAGAAATCAGCCAAGTTTTTAAAAACAATTTTGATTTTCATCTAATTATCAAGGTTTTGGCATTTTGATAATTAATTAATGCCGGTTAATCTTAATTAATAAACCTACATATTAACCTAATAATGGTTAATATAAAAACGAACCTAACAAAGCAATAATCAAAAACAAAGAAAAAGTGAACGAGTTGAAAAAAATGTGGGAAACTTTTCCCGAACTGTGTATCATAGGACGAAAGAGACGCTTAGGTTTTGGTCGTAGCAAAGCCGGACTAGGGATCCATCGGAGTGAAGAGGTTTTGCCAGACGATCTTAGGCTGGCTGTGAGCCAACAAGGATCATCAGTTTCGTCCGAAGATATGTCCGGCTCTCAAGATACTTCCGACAGGTATATTTTCGAGTGAAAGTAAAAAAAAGAGAAAAGGAAAGAAAAACTCAAGATTCAAACAAAATAATAACAACATCCTCCAAAAAAATATTTTTTTCTATCTAAAAATAAAAATGAACGATAATGAGGCATTATATTCAAGTGAACCGTCATTGACAATGAAATGATGACGTAGGTAAATGTACGTCTTTTATAAGAAGAAAAATTCTCCCACCTGGTAGCTTTCCTTTTCCTATTTTCCTTTTCTCCGCCGACGGACAGCCAGTGAAATGACAGGACAGAATGAATTACCTTAATAAATATGTAATGTGCAGCAGGCAGCAATGTACGTAACGTAACGAACGGCTAACTTTGTTAAAGAATGGTGGTATATTTTTTTCGAAAAAAATACGTGTATCATGTAGATTGATGCAATGTAGAAATGCAGGCTACCATCGTCATCATCGTCATTTATTACACAGAGCCGGTCTAGCCTATAGCTTTTATATAATTATGTAGCTTAACTTCGATTCTGCTCTACTCTAATAATAAAAAAAATTATGGTGAAAGCATGGTGAAAGCAGAAATAATTTTTTGCTCGAAAAATAAAGGCAAGACAAGTCAAGCCAAGGCTTTCCCAAGCAGCCCATCTTTTTTTACTCTGTTTAAGGCTCAAGTTCACCATCACCTCAAACCTCAAGAAATAAATAAATGGACACCTTGAAAAGTATCCAAAAAGAAAAAAAGGAGAAAAAAATGCGAGTTGAGTTGAGTGTGACTCGATACTACGATACTAGTTTTTCTTGCCAGCAACTCTGAGTGTGAGTGTGAGTGACGAAAAGTTGGCTGTGGTGGAAGCGGTGAAAGCTAGCAGAAAAAAAAACACCTTTTACGTATATAGAATGCACACATAAATTATTCCAGGACGAGTGTGAGAAAAACGGACGAACGAAACGAAACGGAACGAATGACTTTTGTACTTTTTGACAACAACCTAGTAAGAAAAAAATAGTACACTAAATAGACTGAAACTTAGTTAGCTAACTCAGGGAAAGTTCCTTAACTCACTCAGGAGAAAGTCGGGCAGAAAAGAGTGAAAGAAGCCAATGGAATGGAAAGGAACGAAATGAAATGAAACCAATAATATGCAAATGTGTGGACACACTCTGCAACGAAAAAAAAGAAGAATTTTTTTTCTGGAACTGGAACTTTACTGAAGGCATTGAATAATAATAGAGACAGAAAAATGACATGACATCATTTCACATCATATCATCATAAGCTTCATAAACGTTTGTTTCGCGTGATGTGGTATGGTGTGACGTTGGGTGACCAAGAAAAAAATTTGTTGGTAGGAATATTTTTTGTTTTTGACATTTTCTCTGGAAATGCACTTGATTTCCCTGGTTTACTAACTTTCTATTTAAGTAATACATACCACCTGTGCTTTTCCATTCGAAAGCTACATGCTATGGAATTTCAGGGATGAATGTTATTTATCGTACTTTTACCTTTCACATTTTTTTCTCCGTTTTGGGGAGAAACCGAGAAAGGACAAGTTAATTTGCAGAAAGACATGATGACAACGACACGATTTTTTTGGTTTAATGCAAAAACCTGGTTTCCATTTGATTTCATTGATAAAGTAGAGAAACGTACTATTATTATTATTAGTATATGCAAATTCCAATTCATAATAATAATAATAACGTAGATGTTATTTTTTCTCTCTCGCGAATTTTTCGCAACATTGGTTATAAGATGTTAAATATGTTATCGCTGTTGCAAAAAAATCTGCAAAAAAGTGCCGAGTGCGAAAAATATTTCGAATGGTATATATAAAGGTATCTAAATATAAATATAAATATAGCATAAGTTAAACTCGTACTATTACCGTTATAATAATACCGTTAAGTAAGATTCATGTGCAGGTTTAACCATTAGACTTTTATTAGAGGTAGTGTTTTAGTTGGGTAGAAAAAACGGGAAAAAATTTATTTCAGTTTCTCTATTCGCAAAAGTAGTCATCTGGCAGCGCGAGTGTGTCTCTTAGATCTTTACAAATTATTTAATTAAATATTCAAATTAAATCGAATAAAATTAAATTGCTCTGTTATTTCTGTAATTTCCGCATTGTTCTGTATTTTCTAAAGTGAAAGTTTTAGAAATAGTGAAAGTATCTACATATACTATCTATCAATATCTATAAAAGCTTATAGAAAAAAAAAACTTTTTCGTTTCAGTTTTTTAATTTTTATTTTATCCCTGTTATTAAATATGATAGTTAATTTAGTTTAGTTGATTGGTGTTATTTAAAAGCTTTAAGCACAATTCTGCTTCAAAAATGGCTTAAAACCCATACAGAATTAAATTTTCCCGCCCTTTTTCAATTCATTTTACTCTTTGTTCATTGTTCAAGTTTTAATTAAATTGTTAATTAGTTAATTACTTAGATTAGTACTTTCTCTCACACATTCTCTCTCTCTTTCTCTCAGTCTGTCTTCAATCAATGTTTTTTGAAAAAAGAACCTTCGCCCTAATTCTCCAATGTACATATGACCGACAGAAGAAAACAACATTTAATTATAATTAATTATAATTAATTATCCAAATTTCTTCACTTTTCATTTTTAAAGATGTTCACCAAGCAAAAATTGAAATGCAAGCTATATATATGATATGATTTTATCGACTTTCCCCATCATCACCACAACTCTTTCGAAATTGAACTTTCACCCTTTTTACAGGAAAAGTTATGATTAATTAATTAATTATATAATTATGTTATTAATTATTTTTCTTTGTTAAGTTTTGCCTCTGAGTCAAAATCAAACAGAAATGACATAATTAATTTTGTGCCGTTGATTTTGAGAAAAAAAGTTTTGTGATGTGATGTAACGGAAAAAAGTGACAGTTGTTCGAATCTCTCCTATCTATATATGGGCATAGATGGTGGCTCTTCGTCGCCGAGACGCCCCTTGGTGAAACAGACTTCGAAGGAGTCCACAGACGGAAGTGTTAACTCCATGTCTTCAGACGGATCAACGTGAGAGAATTTTCCACCCTGCATTAAGTGTCTCTCCTTAAAATTAATTAGTTAATTAATTAAGTGTCTTCCTATAAACCAGAACCAAATCAGTGCGTATTTCAACTGTCTGCTTAATTCCGATGTGTTAGTTAGTTAATTGAGTGTTGTATTTGTTGTGTGTGTGTCTTTGCCTTAAATGTGCTTTTAATTGTGCTTTCATAAAGGCCGAAATCAAATCTCGGCTAATTAATTACAATCTTTTCCCGCTTTAAAAATAATTGAGCGAGCATAGCATGATTCAAGATAGGATTTTAAGATAAACTTAACCTACGTAAAATCGGTATTTTCTCCAAATCTTTTCACTTTAACGGTTTTTACTTTTACAAGCTGCGGAAAAAAGTACGAGGAGTGGAGAAAATTGAAACGTTAATTATTGATAACTTTAATCGAATGGGTTTTAAGCATAAGCTTTATATAGCTTTTGCAGTGTATTGAATGATTAAGAAAGGATATCGAAATAGTATCACACATCACATTAAAAATTTACTTAACTACTTAATCGTTCTTTTCGTCGTGTATGTAGTAAAGTAAAAAGTAATTTTTCCAATTTTCTTTCACTTACTTTCACTTAGCCAGTGGAAGTCGAATCGAAATGGAACGATTTCTGTATATACTACTTAAAACGAGAAAGCACGACTTTGACACGTGCTGGAAAAATAAGTGACAATAAAAAAACTAGGCTTTTAGTTAAAGATTGCTTTCTCGAGATTAAGAAAGATAAGAAATAAGTAAAAAGATCGAAAAAATGGAAAAGGGCAAAAAAAAGAGTGAGAAAAAAAGTTGCTCAATTTTATTCGAGACCGAGACCAACAAAATTACGTTCTCGAATTGAACTTTTTACTTTCTAGTTAACTTTTCTACGTGTTTTCACTTTATGCTACTTTCTCCGACTTTTTATTCTTTACTTATTTTTACCGTACTTTACTTCAACTATCACAGCTTTAAAAAACCAAACCACAAAACCACCATTACCAAAATTACCATACTTAAAGTTAATTATTCATGACCTGATCTGACCTGACCACAAAAAATTGTGAAAATGTGATTGATGATGAGCTTGACTTGAATTTGACCTACATTACTCAAGACCAGATGATGGCGATTGATTATCTTGATTGATATGATAAGAAACCGAGTTGTTAATTGTTGATAATTAAGATTTCACCTTAATTTAAATTAATTGCCTTTAAATCTTTCACCAAAAGATCACCAAAAAAAGAAAATCATACGTATCCCATAAAATANGATATGATAAGAAACCGAGTTGTTAATTGTTGATAATTAAGATTTCACCTTAATTTAAATTAATTGCCTTTAAATCTTTCACCAAAAGATCACCAAAAAAAGAAAATCATACGTATCCCATAAAATATGACCTAACGACCCAGTGACCTTTGACCTTTGAACAGAACCTATAACTAAAGTTATAATCCAATCCTTTTAGTTAAAAATTAATTACTGCCATTGCTGCTGTAAATAAATACCACACCATACCAAACTAAATATTCCTGAATCCCCTTAAATAATTGAAACAAAATTTTTTGGACGATGTTAAATAATTGAGTGTTGTTGCTGAAAAGCAGATTTATTTACCTAATTAAAAGAATCTATAATTAGTAGTTAAATCTTGAGTTTTTTAAAACTTTTCAAAAAACAGAAAACAATTTTGATTTACCTATTCAGACTTAAACTTAATTAAGTGTTTCAGTTCGCTTTTTACTGTGAAATTACTCCGAGGCATTCAGAACAGAACAGAATTTTCTCCTTCTAAACAAGAAAAAGAATCTTTAAAATGCGTTTAAAAATAATTAATATTTAGCTTAAACGGGAGGAAAGTTCTGAATATCTTGGAACGTCTTTCAACGTGAAATATTTTTACGTTGAAATTTTTTGTTTTCTTTATTGTAAAAGCAAAATGATAAAAAAATGTTTTTTAATTTTATTAAATTGTGATAATTTATCATTTTTCTACCTTTCTCCGAGAAAGTTTCACCTTTTCTAATGCTTTGCATCATTTATGACCTCCTTTACAAATTTTACTAAAACGTCTACCTTGACCTTTGATGACCCCTGGTGACCGTTAAACTTGAAGCAGTTGGCTACCACGAATGCCTGGAGCCGGTGACAGCGGCCACATCACGGATTTCATAGAAGGTTTGGGACCTGGCCAGCTAGTAGGAAGACAAGTATTAGCCTCGCCGAGTCTCGGTGAGATTCAGCTCAGTCTCTGTGATCGGAGGGGAAATCTGGAGGTGGAGGTTATACGAGCGAGAGGTCTTCAAGCGAAAACTGGATCAAAAGTAAAAAAAAAAAACATTTCAAAAAATAATTTACTTTTACTGTTTTCACCACTTTCACTAACTTTCACTTTTGCATTTTCAGATGACACCTGCGCCTTACGTCAAAGTATACTTAGTGAAAGGGAAAAAGTGCGTTGCCAAAGCCAAAACGGGAATCGCGAGACGAACTTTAGACCCACTGTATCAACAACAATTGACATTCAGGGAAAAATATCAAGGCTGTATATTACAGGTTTGTGTAGAAATATGCCATTTATTTATTTTGTAAAGTTTATTTAATTAGGTACGGTTAATAAATTTGTAATTACTTGGAATAGGTGACGGTGTGGGGAGATTACGGTAGAATCGAGGGACGCAAGGTTTTCATGGGAGTGGCGCAAATCATGCTGGACGACCTGGACTTATCGAATATCGTGATAGGCTGGTATAAGCTGTTCGGGACTTCCTCCTTGGTAATTGCGAAATTACAATTTAACAATATTGTAGAACAAAATCTATAAAAAGATTGAAATTCCTTGATTTCAGCTTACGAATACAGTGTTAACTGATTTAAAAATTTAGGTGTGACTTGAACTTGAAGTACTAACACAAAACGAAACGAATCGAAAAAGAAAACGAAAATTCAATGAAAGATCGAAATCGAAAATTCCATGAATCTGACTCTGACTCTGAATCTGAATCATGATCGAAGAAGTCTTACAGTACTGAGCATCTTCTATGCAGCAACTAACTAACTCTATTTAAACAAAAAGTTAATTACGTAACAGAAAATTATAATCATCAACAAAAAATCAAATCATCATTAGTCATCCATCTCATTATAATAAAATGGAAAACTGTATTACTAGATTCTATATGAAAAATTATAACTACTGTGCTATATACCAAAACGCTACTTTTATTATACCATTTATGAACGGTAGTTATGAATGAACAAAAGTTAAGTTTTATTCATTACAATTATCTACAATACAAACTACAACGGAGAAAGTTAATTGGAGAAGACATAAGGAGGACCACAAAACATCAAATCATCTCGTCCTCGTGTCACCATCAACTCATCAGAAATGACGGAATTTTCTACTGGTATGAAACGAAAGGAAGGAAAATGACATGAATGACCTTTGACCTACTAGGAGGGAGAAAAATGGAGGAAAAACATTTACAATACAACGTGTATATATAAAAACATTGAACAGATTTAATTATCCTGGAACCCTCTCATCTCATCTTCATCATTCTAATTAATTATCTGAACGATTTAAAAAAAACTGTCCTGTTCCGTTTTAATTAATGATTATCCAATTCAGTGAAAACAAAAGGAAACTACTTTAATATTAATTAAATTAAATAATCTCATCATCTCTCAACATGTGGTCCAAGCGACATCGTGTAAGTACGTACGTTTAACTAGCTATATAAAAAATCGTATTCATCATTAATTATATAAAAATCACCTATATTTAATTAATTAACAATAAAATACCACTATGTTATAAGATAATTGGTAGAGAAATTATAATTATGTGTAATTAATGTAAATATAAAAATATGAAATACTGTTTGTTAGACTCCCAGATTTACATTTAATTTTTTAAAAAAAGAACCACAAAAAGGATAAAATCAAATTAGGTGTAATACATTTTTAGTAATTAAGCTAAGGCAGCACCTTAATTAGTTTAATGAATTAAAAATATATTGTACATATAAAGCACACTATAATTGTAACGTAATAATTTGTATTTAGTTTTACTTTAAATATAGTGTTGAAGAAACGGCTTGAAAAAGACTTCTTACTATTTAACTGCACTGTAATTTTCAACAATAATTAACTATCTTAATTCATTGAGTCCTCTAGCAGTTAATTAATTATTAGCACAAAATATCCCTTTTTACCTTTAAAACATGATCAATCATGAAAAAAACATTTTTATATCTGTCTTTGCTAAAAAAAGAAAAATTCTTCGGAAACCAACCAAGATGATTTTCAACTCTCGGAACGTTTTCATTGAATCTTCCAAAAAAATTGATTTTCGAGTCGATAATGAAATGAAAATGAAGTGAAAAATAATTAATTAAATTATCTATGGTCCAGCTCATTCATCCCAGCCCAGCAGCAAATTCACCGAACCGACAATTAAATTATATTAAATTAGCCATGTCATGCCATGCATCGTTTTTCGCCGTTCGTTTCGTCCCGAGTTGAATGTAATTACCATTACCAATACCATTAAGAGTTAAATGTGTGTGTCCATTAATTAATTACTACTTAATTAATTGTGTGCGAAATTGTGCTCCAGAAAAGTGCTTTTCTACATACATACATTAACTAATACATGAAACAGTTTTACAGTTTACAAGTTTCAACTTGCATGCTCGACGTATTACGCTCGACTTTTATTAGTTTTTTAAATTAATTAATTAATTGCAACGATTAAAATCGTGAAACGTTCGTTTTAACAAATCGCCTTGTTGGTCACATCAGAAATTAAGCGAGCAGCAGCGAAGATTAAGCAAATCAACGCATAAAAAATAGTGAGTCCCAACAATAACTTTTTACCTTCACATCTTTAATTTCTCTTCTGATTCTCATCTCACCTTTAAATAATCGGACGAAAATCATCAATCATCATCATCATTATCTTCAACAATTAAAAAAAGAGTCGTTTCAGTTGTTTCCGCAAATCCTTCCTTCCCTTCAGAAAATTAAGCAACAGCTAAATTTAACCTCGCAAAGAAAAGAAGGAGGCTATAATTAGTTAATTAATTAATTAAATTGTGCTATTCGACATCGTACATATAAAACTGCTATTGATAGATTTAGATAAACACTTGATGCGCTTGATGCAATAATACATTTGATTCATTCATTAAAATTAATCAATCTGTCGATTTTCGCTATTTGCTAAAAATGCGTTGGAAATGGATAAAGAAAGAATTTAAAAATAAATCCTGTTGGAAAGCAAAAAACCGCAAAAAAACCTCACCAGAAAATTTTGTAATATCCAGCTTAATATATATAATTATAATTATGAATTTAGCAGTTAATTATTTACAGAGAGAACTGACCAAAGTTTATTTGTGATGTCTGTAAAAAATATCTACCGATCAATATACGTATTTAATTATTATGATTGTTAAAAACTTATGTATATTATTATCTATTCATATATTCTATAAATTTTCGCAAAATATTTAACTGAAGAATTTCAAGTGTAAATATTTAGATTGCATACGCCGCTACATAGTTATTTAATTATTATTATTGTTATTATTGTTGATATTTATTATTGTTATTTATAATGATTAGTTATGAATTGTTAATTAGCACAGCAAAAGAAAAAAATGTCAATCAGTCCGCAACTTTTTAAATGTACCTTATTATAAATATTGAACTTTAATTAGTGCATATATTAAATTATGAATTAATTAATTTATTAAATGCGAAATACGGGCCCCCGCTTTAAATCAACTTAATAGTTAGTTAAGTTTTAAAAAGGTGTTCTCTGACTGTGAATGAATTGAAAATTTCAATTTGAAATCAATATGATTCTGGGTAAAAAAATCAAAAACGTTCTAAAACGCGTGCAGCATTCTCAGTCTCAGTTCAGTAATTAAAAAGTAACGTGATTAGTTAAATGCAATTAAAGCATGCAATCCAATGCAACGTAACGTACCTTTCTTCGCAAAATATTTCGCATGAGCTTTACACTAGCTCTCCCGCTTGTATCATAAATCATTAGCTAATTAATTAATTAACTAGTTTTAAAAAGATCTTTGCTTTTTTTTAAAAGAAAATAAGTTTTTTATCAGATTTTAATAATAATTTAATTAATTAATCCGTCGTTATTTCCGTGAGTTCGGTTTAGTTGGGTAATTTTTATTTCGTGAATTGAGATTGAAATACATTTACTAATTAATTAAATTACATACATTAAAACCTGTAGGTAGAGATCCAAGGGAGTTTTACTGTTTTTACTTCGTGTGCTTTCCATACAAAACAAAAGAGGGAGTAAAAGGAATAATTAATTCACAATTAACTAAATTAATTATCATACCGCCGAAAAGGTTTTTACAGAACCTGCAAAATATTTTTGTATTCAGTAATTTATGCGCATCATTATTATTATCTTTAATCCTGAATGATAATTAAGTTTAGTTTATGTGTATGTATGATTGAACGTTGAACGTGTTTGTCTTGTCAAGTGAAGTCCCAGTAAAGAGACGTTTTTAGTTTTCCTGTTTGCTTTCACTTTAATTTACTTAAACTTAAAGAATGTTTTCAGTCAATTTTAGAACAAGTAAGAGCAAATCCAATTTAAAACGGGTAGTAAAGTAAAAAAGCTTGTATTTTTTGCACTTTCCTGACCCTGACCTGACCTAATTAACTAATTGTAATTATTTTGACTATAATTTGCTTAATTATTAATTTCACTACTACTATAATTAGAGAACCAAGATGACGATGATGAATGATGTATCGGAAAAATTTAATGGCGCCGGCATAAAAAATAATAATTGGTTATCATATAAAGGATCTATCATCACATCACTATTATTTTAAGGATTTCACATGGATAACTATAATTAATTAATATGGGAATATATCTGAAAATGAAATGAATTTTTCGTAATTATTATTGACAAATTCTATTAAATAATTATTTTTAAGAAAGAAAGAAAAAATTGGTATTGGTATTAAAATTAATTATTATTATTATATTATATTGTAAGGTTTACAAATCTAATGACTTCAAAATTGACTTTTGGTGAGAAGAATAAAAAGGAAAAAAGACGCATTCGATTACTTAATCAAATACAATATTTAAAGTATACTTAGTTAGGGATAGACAATTTATAATTTAATTAAATAATGATAAGATAATTGTATACACGCAAAAGGACAACAGTTATTAACTAACCCTTATTATAAATACACTAATTAGGTAATCAATTATTTTAGCATATAAATTATTATTGTTGTAGCGAGTACGGTATAAAAATCAAATTCTATAATGTACTGTATGTAATGTATTTAAAGTTAAGGTAGATTAAAAGAATTAGATAAAAATTGAAAAGAGAAAACCCCTATTTCGTATATAAAAACGGAGAGAAATCTAGTATTGATTGAGTGATTGATTGATACAGAGAATTTTAGTTTTTGGGTCATCAAATGAAGTGAAAAAAGCGTATTAATTAAAAAATATATATCATGATCATGAATCAAAGGCGGGCGTAATATTTACTGAACTGTTATAAAAAACCAACTAAATACCAAAAATTACCAACCAAAATTAACTACCAATTTATTAGGGGCGTTCATAAAGTTTATCCATTTAATCGAATGAACCTCCTAATTAATTCATTAATTAGGTAATTAGTACGGTTAGGTAAAAATAATTCATAATAAATAATACTTTAGCTGATTAGGACTACAATTTATTACTGGGAATTCTTTTTCTTAAAAGGGATTTTTTTTTCTTCTTAAATTAAATAAATAAGATTTAAGGGAAAAATGTAAAAAAGCAGGCGAAGCTATCACTTAAATACATGATTTGATACACATGCTAAAAATCAAACCTATTTACTGAAGAATATCAATCAATCATTTTAAACAAAAAACCAACCCATCAAACCAACCAAAAAACGGAAAATATTAAAAAAGTATTGTATTATTATTGTTCTGGAAAATCCTTTTCATATTGAATTGAAATATCTAAAAACTATCTACAAATAAGGACGAATATCTTTATCTTATCTATCATCCACACAACATGTTCATCTTCTTAATTAAATTAAATCAAAAACTATTCTATAAAATCGTATAAAAAATTAATTTTTTTAAAAAGAAAAGAAAAAAAATCGTCGTATCGTAAAACAGAAGAGGAAAGAAAAAACAATAATCTTCTTACTTACTTAATTATTATTAATTAACTGAGGAAAATATTTAATTAGTTAATTAATTAATAATAAAGTGCAGGGAAAACGTAAGTAGGTAGATAATTTAACTAAGCACATTTTTAGTCAGTTAATTAATTGGACGCGAAAATTAATTAATCCGCTACTTGATTTTTTTGACAACCTACAATTAAAGGAGACTTTAATTTTTCGAAATCAATATAACATTAACTAACATTAACACTGAAACATACCTCCAATTGCTGCATGCATATCCTTATTGAAACTTTCTCTGAAAAAAATAAAGATAAAAACTACTCCTGACTCTCCTTTCCGGGAAAAAAGTTGAGTAGTTTTTAAATAATCATCAAACTTTAGAATCTGACTCAATGGATCAATTAGCTATACAATTATTAATTAATTAAATAAATAATTATTAACAGTTTTTTTTTCTAGTTTTTTTCTTCCATGATTTTATTTCCTCCTTTTTAATTTACTAGGTATAAATAGTAGAGGCAAAGGATTTTGTTTCATAAGAACATTTTTGCCCAAATAAAAAAAAAATGCACAAATTATCAACTATAGAAAAGAACTCGTAGTTAATTGTAATAAAGTTTAATTTTGGTCAGTATTAGATTTTAGAATTTTTAAATTTATTTTTTTAGAGCAAAAACAAAGACAGTTTGGAAAAGTTTGCAGGTATGATGGTTGATGAATTTGCTTCCCCATTCTTTAATAAAGACGTTTTTTGCTTCCCCATTTAAATTAATTATCGCTAATTAATTTTTCGGATAGGTACGTGTTTAGTAGGGTGGGCAGGTGGGTGATTGATTAAGGTTAAGCGATCTACTCACATCATGAATTGGTACAAAAAATCAAAGAGAAAGTAAAATAACTTTTGTAATGGCACAAGGAATCACGTTTAGAAAATGTCAAAGAAAATTCCAGTATTTTTCTCTTTTTGAACTTGATTCGGTTCTTACACACACGTAGTTTGATTTTTGAATGAAGGTTGGTCAATTCTCGCTTTTTTCATTAATTAATTAAATGGATCCGTAAATATTGAGAACTTTTGATATGAATTAATAACCCTAGACAAAGATTAGAAAAACGGAGGCAGTGGCAGTGAGTTGGGAAATGAACGAACATTAAAAAATCATATCGAAATCTGGTATTAATTAATTAGTGCATTTTCAGAATCTGAATTAATTCATCAATATATCATGCAATTAGGTGGCAATAACAGAGCAGAATCATTGGGGATTTATAAACAAATACATTAATGATAATGAATAAAAATTACCTTATTTTGGTTACAATCAAACAGTTAATTCACTTAATGACTTTTCATATTTAGTTATTAATTATACATTTTGGGGGTTTAATTTTTACTCAATTTTAAATTTATGGTTTAATACACGAAGGTCCAAGTTATGCGCAGTTGGTGGAGATGGTTTAGTTCCTCCATTCACTTTGTTAAAAGGGGTTCTCTCTGATTCAGTAATTATTCCGTTAATTAAAAAGCATGGTGTTATTGGAGTTATGCGTTACATACTGATTGTATTGTCGCTGATGGCTGAGTCGAAAGCTAATTTAATTAAACCCGGTATTGTCTAAGTATTTCATTTATCTATCTAACAGCACTTAACTTCGTACTTTGGGGAAAATTATTAAATATTAATTGCCGCGATTTACTGACTAATTTTAAATATCAAATTAATTAACATTATTAGGTAGAAATGTAATTTGTAATGCAGTCGCCTACTTCACTAACTAATAACACATTTAATTAAATTAGCTGCGAATGCTGTGAATTGTGAAAGTAAGTATAAAGTTTTTATTAACTATGCAGACGATTTAAATACTTGATTTAGTTAGAATTTTATTTTTATTGTAAAAGCTGGAATCATGAATGAAATGGAACTGTAAGGTGCGTATGTTTGCTAATAGTTATTTAATTAGTTAATTAACCGAGCATTTAAGAATCTGTATCATACATATTATATATGTAATTAAAATTATAATTAAGCATTTAATTGTATATGCCCCTTTATCACAATTAATATTTTCTAATTAATTTTAAGGGACAGAAAGAACGAGATAATTTTTTTTATTGCTTCAGAAATTTATATGTGACTACTAAACGCATACAACTGCTGTAAGGTAATTAATATAAGCTCCCCGTATTTTCTATCATTAAAAGCTAGCTAAACTAGGTGTTAATTAATTAATTTAAAAAATCATTGTAATGACTAATTCCTTATTTATATACCGTTGACAATGATATGCATGGTGCATAGGTATCTTAATTATGCATGAGAGAAATTCGTTTACACTGGACAAAGCAATTTAAGGAAAATCTATAAAATTCTGTTTATTACTATAAATTAAATTAGTAATTTAAGTGTAAATAACGATAGATAATTATTATTTATCAATACGTACATAACTAGCTGTATACTGTAAATATTACATACAGACGTTTGCCCAAAACCTGCTGGCAAAATATAAAATACCTTTAATGTATCGTAATATAGTAAATGAAAAATTATAATTAAATGATAATGGAAATATCTATATACACATAAATATTATATTATAAACGCTATTATTGTAAACTATTAATTATATTGTACATATTATGTTTAAGTATGACGTATAAATAGCATTAAGATTGGTTACGTACATTATACATACATAATTTATATAATTAAATAATTAAACGTACGTAATGTATTATAAAAACTTGCCAAGTACGGAATCGTAAACAATATTGTAAAAAACTTAATAAAAAAGAAACAAATTTCAAACTTCAGAAATAAACGGAGAATTTTTTACTATTTTTTCTGTGACTGCGACCTACTGACAGATTGCAACAGTTAACCTTTTTCTAAAAGTCCATTTTGTAATTCAGATGTTGAAAGAAAATGAACGAGTTTTAAAGATGATTTTTGGTTTTATAAAACGAAAACTGTGATTTTATTGAATCACCTCTTAATTAATTATTGACAATAGTTTTTGGCTTTTTATATAAAAAATAATTTATGCTCGGACAATTTTATGCTGCAGCTCGTAAATCGCAACGGATTCTCCGGACTTCTCGTCAAAATCCGCCCAGTCTTTTTCAGTAAAATCCACATTCTCAAATGTTGTCGATGAGTTTAAAGCCTTGACCACCCAGCCACCCTGGACAATATTAATATTTCAAAAAATAATTACGACCTAGTTTTTCTACATTTTGAATATTTATTTAAAAATAAATCGAATCTCACCCTAAATTCAAAATCAGCCACTTCCACACCCCGACCTTCGAACACAGCAACGGTCTGGAAATCCTCGTCTTTGTCCTCATTATAAACGTAGGGTTTAATTGTGTCCTCCAGGATGCTGAGGGACACTTCCCTCGTGCAACCTTTGCACTTCATCTTCATATGACAATCTGACCTCCCCGTGCGACCTTCGTGGGTTTCACTCAGGGTCACATATTGCCACTTGTCCGATAACTCGCCACAGTTCGTGCACCTGGTTTTTATGAACCACCGGAAGTCCTCACCGCACACTTCCACTTGCTTCACGTTTTCCAGACGAGCGGCGATTTGGAGGCCTAATTTACCCATTTTGATGGTAAGGGAAGTGAAGGCAATTAACTTAACAACGATCAGCAATAAATAACCTAGAATGTAGAAAAGTCAATCGTTATTTGACAGTATGTAGACAAATCCACATTACACTAGAAAGCTCTCAAAGTTAGTATAATTAGTAATATTTATAATTTTACTTCACTGACACTTTCAATTAAATGTTCCAACTTCCGGGTCAGTTCCATAAAACCTGACATCAGGAATCAGCTACAACATGTGCTTTGACAAACTCAGAATTTTTGTCTCATAGCAGATGAGCAAGACGGAACATTTCCCACGACACTCCTCGATTCTCTTGTTGCCCATTGCTGTAACTCAACTTGAGTAACTCAAGCAAGTTTACTTCATCCATCATTTCATTTTGCACATACCCAAGAACCCAAGTTAAAAATTGTTAACCTCAACGATAGCCGAAAAGTAAAAATTCAATTCAATCATCAACTCTCAAGTTTTGATTTCTCATTTTTTTCAGTGATTTTCAGACGCTCTGGAAAACAACAAAAAGACAAAACTGGAAAATATTTTCAGTTTGCCCCAGATACATAATTCTGAGGTTAATTGAATTTATGTTGAGGGTGCATTTATATTTATATTGAACCATTGAACGCTCTTTTGACAACTTGACCGAAGTCTTCTAAAGTCAAGGCCTTGATCATAGACTTGATGCCGGCCGGTGCCGGTGGCGGTGGCAGCCGGTTACTCTATTCTGTCCTGGTATTGGATGTTATGTCAGGTCATTAAATTTTAGCATCCATTCAAGTAAGTGGCAAACAACTTTTGGCAGTTTATCTTCTAAAGCCTAAAAATCGAGTTTTTACTTACGGTGTCAATATGTTGGGCGGGCGAGCAATTATAAAGCAATCCAGGTTGGATGACAACACCTTTTTCAGTTTCACCTTTTTTCTTCGTGCAGCCGACCTTGAACTAATGAACGACCGACAGATTAGAATGTAAAACGTAAAGAATGTATGTACCTAATTAACGAAATAAAATTTTATTACTCGCTCGTCTTCTCGTGATTCAGTTACCTAAACCAAACCTATTTACTCGATGACACCCTGTAAATCCTCGTTTCTGACAAGTCCCTACAATTGAAGCAGGATTTTGTGTGAAAATGTTGACCATTAAAACATACGACAGCCAACAGCCACCTATTAAATTAAAATAGTGGTTATTGCCAAAACTATTAGATACCTTTGGTGGAATAAAGTTAGAGACGAGCAAAGGGGTTGGTTTATGATATGACTATGAACATGCGAAAAATTGGTAGTAGGGAGGAGATGGGCTATAGATTTAGGTTTGGTTAGCTTACTTAGCCAAATATTCTGGATCATCTCATTTTTAAGGAGTGAAGCATAAAACCAGTTTCATTTTCTTCCATCCCCACATTTTTGCATAAAAATTGTCTAGTATGTCTCAAAGTACGAGTTATGTATCACAAATTCACAATACAATCAATCCTTACTACTATTTAATACTCGCCTGACTCTTCCAAACAAAACAACAAAATCCATTTAGGATTATGACATGGTCGATATTATGGTGTGCTTTTGGGTGAAATATTTATTTGCACGCTTGATTTAGTTTACCAAACCAAATAACAATAAGCGAAAAATAATGTAAGAAAATCGTGGTCTGTTCGTTTCGTTCAGAATTACGATTATGTTCACATGTAATCGTCTTTTGTAAATAACTGTCCACGCTTACGGGGAATGACGACACGGTTTGTATCCAATAGGTAATCAAATCAGTAATTATCCATACTCTGTTCTGGAATAAAGTACAGGTTTTTTGGGGGTTGGAATGTACATCAGTTGTCAGATATTATGTGATGGAATGGAGCAAACTAAAATCCAAATCCAAACTAGTTTAAATGAAGAAGCTTAGCCAACCCAAGAAATTACGTCATTATTGCCCTGCGATTATTTTAATTAGGGAGAGTCGACATGGACCCCATACAAAGTTGTATTCGGAAAAGCAGATTTTGAGACAAACAAATCGAAATCTTTTTTATTTCTCAAGAAAAACGAAAAACACATCCTGTTTGAAGTTTGAGTAAAGGGAAATTATCTGAATCATATAAGAGATTATTTGTTTGGGGTGGAAACCTTAGGTTTTAGAAAAAACCTTTACTCTTTCATTAGGAATCTGAGGGTTGGGGTTGCGGAAGAAAAATGATAGTATTTAGTTTAGCAAAATGATGACATATGTTCATATTGTAGTTTACTACGTCATTGGTAACGTAAAAATCTGCACATGTGCAGATCAGCCTTTTTTTTGGTAAAAAACGAGAGTACACTAATAATTGCACGGGCAAAGGCAAAATTCTGCAATTTTCTCCTCAGATGAACAAAACAATAATCAATATATCGTATCATGTCATGATATCATAAAACATTCTCTGTGAACTTTAGTTTTTGCTAGAAATGCCGAAAACCAAAGAGGAAAATACTAATTTTAACAATCTTGAAAACTTACTTATGCAGGTATAAAAACCACCGGCCAGTGAAGGGATGTGAATCACATCATGTGATGTGATCCATCATCATCGTATAACTTACTCTGAAAATATGACGGAGAAGACGCGACAGATTTAGACCATGGTATGAATAAATGTAAAGCTATGCAATGTTATGCAATAGTTTATTGGATACGCACTGGAGATGCTAGATTCATTTCAACTCGCAAAAAAGAATCAGCAAATTTTCTGCAACAAATAAGTTGCTTGGCTTGCATGCTAATCGCGCATGAAACGATGAAACCTCATCTTCATTACCAAATAGTATTTTTGACTTTTTGACTGCTTCGGGTACATAAACTAGTTACCTACTACAAGGTACTGGTCATTGGAACTGGTACTGGTCGACGCACTTGCAAATTTCGACCGACCGATAGGATAGAATAATCGTTATTATCTAGAACCCAACACAAAAAAAATGGAGCGTGGATGTAATGTAATGTAAATTGATGTTTGTCTCTGAACTGAACTCTGTGAATGGTCTTACGCCTAACTCAAAAAGGGCAGGTACATAACGCAAAAAAATATTCACAAGTACCACACAGGTAAAAGTTTCATTTTCATCTCACGCTCATGTTGTTGGAGAAAAGCGGTCGTTGGAGAATTTGGCAAGCATATAAATAGGGCCAGTTTAACCCATGGGAATTAGATTCAACTGGGACTTTCTGTTGAGCTGATTCAAACCGTTTACACTCTTGTCTAAACTCTTTTGTGCATTTTTGCCAAAAACCTTACAAACTTCAACATGAACACCGTAAGTGTCAATTTGGAAGTAGATTTTGCGCATAGAAAAAAAGAAACCGAAACGTTGTGGATTTTAGTTCTATAGTCTAAACTGAAATTTTTTCTTCAGATCCTTGCTGCCGTTCTCTTGGCCGTCGTCGCCACCTGCTCTGGAACCGGTCTGGTCTCCAACGCCATTGTCGGTGGACACCAACTCTACTACCCATCCGCCGCTGTCCAGTACGTTTCTCCATCTCACTACGTTCAGCAACCCGTTGTCGCCAGCTCTAGCAGCGCCTACACCTACTCCGTTCCATCTACCGGATACAACTACGTTTACCCATCATCTGCCGTAAGATAATTAAGAATTCAAATTTTAATACTCGAAATCGTTAAAAACACTTTTACTATGTACTTTGCAACTGACATTTAAATATTATTAATTATAGTACTATGGTCTCCAATACCCATACTACTCCTACGGAGCCTACGGAGTCCTCAAGAAGTAAACGGTTTCGAGCAGTTCAAAAGTTGTCAGTTGGCCTGACCTGACCTTACTAGTAAAAGACCCTGGCCTGCCTTCACACGATTCTCATCCAACCACCGGAACAAACTTTAAGTAGTATTATTAATTACTTTACATTTTGTAGTGTAATTAATTCCATTGGCATGAATAAGAAAAATTATCAAAATGCACTCTAGCTGACTTCTGTACAGTTATTTTTGCAAATTGGAAAATTTTAAAATGAAATAAAAAACCGAGGGGTAAAGTTAAATAGAGAGAAAAAAACGCATTTTCTTAGTTGAACTACCGGTCATCGATCGGAATAAGTGGAACTAATAATTCCTTTTATTTTATTTACATACATTTCTCATATAAATCTGTCCATTTGCATTAAATATTTTTTGATTGCTTCACATCACATTTAACCTGCATTTAAGAATTAATACTCTTAAATATATGATATATTTTCATCCGGCCAAAACGTTATGGCTATGGCTCGAAATTACTTTCATTTCACTTATAGTAATACAAAATGGCAGCTTTTAGATTAAAACTATATAAATACATTAGATAATTATAATTTTGTACGAGTAAGATAACATACAATTGTATGATATAATAGCTTCAAATAGGTGATCCAAGACTAAACTATTAAAATTAATTAACACATGAATTTACACATTTCATGTGAATGTCTGAATTTTTTATCAAAATGCCCAGGATTGACGAGAGTCAGCAGTAATAGGGAAAAAGACACTGAGCCTTAAGAATGAACAATAGGGCAAAATTATTAAATATTAACGCGAGGTCTTATAATTACAAAACTTAATTTATGATCAGTATCAGCTATGGATTGTAAAAGTTATCGGCAGTACCACAGACTACTACAGATTTTTGTAATTCGTTTAACATTTAAACCCGACTGGAAATGAAGTTCCTTAATTTGTACGATTTAATTAAAAATTACCAGTGCTATTGAGTGAAGTGAGCGTTGTGAAAATACTTTAATTTTTGTATAATAATACAAATACGAAAGAAGCTCGTCTCGTCTTACATCTTTCTCTACTTCATTTTGTATTCAAATCCTTAATTTCTTCCATTTCGGCATCGGAATCACTGGAAAGTGACTCATTAATATTCTTGGGAAGGCCAAACTCATCATTTTCTTTCTCCGATGAGTTCGATTCATCCACCTCAGTATCGACTTCATCTTCCGGATCCTCCACCTCTGACTCCAGATCCACTACCTCTGACTCCAGATCCACTACCTCTGACTCCAGATCCACTACCTCTGGCTCCTCATCCACCACCACCGGCTCCACCTCCATAAGCTGCGTTTCCGCATCTGAATTGGTACTGGTGATGTCTTGGTTCTGAGTTTCCATTTCCTCCACTACCTCTTTAATTGAAATTATCTGATCGTTGGTCCCGGTTCCTGGACCTTCTGGTGGATTACTTTCAGCATCAGTATTGTCAGTCTTACTTTGATTTTGAATAACCTGGTCCACATCATTGGCCACTTTGTTCCCCAATCTGGACGCCCTGTTTTTCTTCATTAGGGAAATCTGAGCCGCAACCTCCGCCTTTTCCCGGCCGTCCTTCTCGTCGTCTCCCCAGAGTATCCTCCCCGAATAATATTCAATCAAGAGTTGGGGGAACCGATGGCGAAACCCAGTGGAATGAACAAGAATCGTATTTGACCTATCCAAATGGTTCAGCTGCTCCCCTCGCACTTTCTTCTTCACGACGTAGGTCAAAACGTCATCGACCAGAATCACTCCTTCAACGGAAAGTGGTTCTTTGTCATCAGGCCACACAGGATGGATTCCATAGCTCTAAATAAAGAAAATATTAAAGGTTTCAGGTTTATCTCAAACTAATTATAATTATTAGAATAATTTACACTAATTAATCTTTTGCTGTATGTACCTTCATATTACTCTGCGTCCTTGAAATAATTGAATCCGCATCTTCATTTTCAGACAAATCAAAGCTGTACCGTTTTTTGGTGCTAGATCCAGGTCCGGCGGAGGCGGCGGGGGTAGACCTGTGACTATGACCCTTGGAGTTGAAGGGTCGTCGTCTGCTGACCGCTTTTTTCTTCTTCCGTACTGCCATTTTTGCAGCATGCTCCTTCTCGAACGTTTTCAGTAATTCCGGACAGCCGCCCAAGTGCTCGACGGGTTCCCAGGTGTTGGCGCTTCTGTAATGATTTCATTTTAAAGTATTCAATATTTAAGTTACAATTATAAACATTTAATTAACTCAGTACTACAATGTGACTAATTTTAATGTTAGTCACTCACTCGGACCATCCTTTCCACTTAATCCAGTAAAAGGGACTTCCATCGATTTCCTGTTTCCCGAGGATCTTTTCCACCACGTAGACATCCCTCTCGCCCTCCTCCTCTTCAGTGCTTTCGCCAGTGCTACTGCCAATGTCATTCCTCCTCCGAGCCACGTTCTGGTTCATGTCCTTTGCCAGCAGTGCCATAATTAATTAGGTATTAAATTAAACGATTAATACAACACAACACGACAAGTATTAAAGAACTGAACAATTCACGTTGATATTTTAGAAATCAATTATATAGTCCTAGTAGAAAGCTATCGAGCAAACTATCAGCCGATAGTTTAATTGCACGTATTGCAAATTATCATCTCTGCAATGTTTAACTTTTTCGCTCCTCTCAAACCACTTTGTCTGAAGAGTCGCTCGATCGATCCGTATCCGTCCGTATTTATCTTATCTACTCAACTCACACACTCTCACTCACTCTCACATGTGCTTTTATACATTATAGTTTGTTAGTGTTAGTACTAAAAATGTAAAGGATGGAATTGCGGTATTTTACGCGCTGTCTTACCGTAAAATTTCAAATGAAGCACAGGTTTATAATGTTTTGCCGTCCAACTCATACAAGAAAGAAAGATCGAATTTACTTGTATTATTGTATTATTTTGAACTATGCTTTAATGCACAATTGCTCAATGCACGCACTAACACGTTTGATGATCTTGCCCTTTATTCTTTGCCATCAAATCGCTTGTTGGGGAATTCCTTTTTTAAGCACCAAATTACACGTGGACAGAAACATTCAAGAAATCATAAGAATGTTTGAAGAACAACCATCAAATTAAAACGTTTTAATTAGCAGGGTATATAAATTGGGATGGGTCTAATTTTAAAGGTTTTACGGTTTTCTCAATACACTGCGCCTCTCTGTCTGTATACAGACGCATACATGAAAAGAAATTCGAATTCGTCTCCTCCTCCTTTTAAAAGTTCTGTTTTTCTGTTGTAGTCAAAGTCTCTTCTCTATTCATGCTGCACACACGTCTCTTTGTTGAATGTTATCGTTAAATAAGTATTTTTGGCACAGACACACTCACACGTGTGTCTGCCGCCTTTGTCTTTGTCACCCTTTCGGATGAGAGGATTTCATTTTTCATGAAAAATATGAGAAAAAGGAACTTCTGTTATAAAATTAAGGAATTCAGCTTTTAGCTAAAACTTTGTTATAACTGAAGACAAAGAAAACCTTTATTTTTGCTGATGCTTTCAAAATTAATGGAAAATACCCGACTAGTATAAGGTCAAAAGTTAAAGTATGTACCCGTGATCAAATTGGGTCGTTTTCTTTTCTTCTATTCATCATCATGATCAAATCCCAATATAGATTAGCATTGGCATTACATGGTTTAGATAATACCATACATGTGTTTACACAGTAAGTATATTGGTATATTAAATAGTTAACTTTAGTTAATTGTAATAACGATGAACGTTACAACTTGCAACTTACAAGTTAAGTAGATAGAACAGCAGCAAGAGAAGGTGTTTCCCAGTAAGAGATCGATCTCAACTCAATCCCACCAAATTCTTTGCCGCATGAAAACAGGGGCTGCCTGAAAAAGGTTGCATGAAATGACATTTTGATGATGATCATTCAAGTATGTGAAACTCGGGTCGGGCTACGCTACAAGATATGTAAACGCAAGCAACTTTCTGAACAATGAACAATGCTCAATTTAAAAGGCTGGCTGGGTAAAGCTAAAAGTAATTTAAGCCTTGAAGCTATAAGTACTTACACAGAAAAGGTTTTATCATTTCAAGGAATTCCGTTTCATTCTGGACAAGCTGTGGAGGATTAAATGTTATATGTAAAAGCTTTGGTCACTGTTTGTTGCGTTGTATTCACATACAAATATAATTACATGTGAACATTCTAATATTTTTATTAAAGCTCCTCTAGAATTATAAAATCTAGTAATATTTTAGTTACCAATTTTCTCATAGCATTGCTATGAATTTGGTATCGGTATTAATATTTAATGGTTGTCTGAAAACTGGTGGATTATTGACGCAACACGCAAGTAGAGATTCGGTAATGATCCCATGATAATCATAAATACTTTTTGATGAGATGTTTTGTCATTTTATGCAGATTATTCTGAATCAAAAAATAATTGTGAGGTATAAAAAATAAAGTTGTCAACAATTCGGATATTAAGAAGCACGCATATCGATTTATTGTTCATGTTGGTTTGGTTCATTGATATTTTACGTTTTTGAATGCTCTTCTCTTTGAAAAAATCTCCATTCATTCCTCAGTATAATTAGTCATTTCAGTTCGAAAGTTAAGTACATAAAACCATTGATTGATTATTCAAGAAATAATGTTACATTTAACAATTAACAAATTCAACAATGTAAAGTTTGGTTAAATAGGCTGAAATTCAAATACATTTTTGTAGAAACAGAATTAATTGATTACATACATATTATTAAATGAAACTTTTTATTTTCATGTTTTGAATGTTAATTCGTCAAAGCAGAAATCAATTAAATATTTACAATACAAGCATAGCTTCACGTTACACTTTTTCAATTTGGCACGTGTTGACAAAAAATCTCTAGAAAAATTCTTTTCTCGCTTTAATTATTTTTAATTACAAATTGTAGTTGCTAACTTCTCTCTGGAAGTGTCATGTCATGTCATGTCATCTCATAATTAGCGTTTGAAAATTACGATTTTTTTTCTCTATTTGGTGTATTAAAATAATTTTCGTGACAATCTGCCATTATTCTACTAACTACCACTTTCATTAAATAATGTGGTGCAATGCATGTAGATAATTAAATTAATATTTTAAATTAAGTAGGATAATGTACTAGACTGAACTTACGGAAAATCATTCAAAAGTTGATAAAATAGGTTACGATTTTAGTCCCACGAGATAACGTTTGTTTGTAATGTAGTTTTGTATTAATTGTAATTAATTAGTAAATCGTATTTTATGTTAGTGTTGTATTTGTATTGTGTAAAAGTGCGTGTCGTCTTTCACTTAAAGGGCGTCACAGTATTTTTCCGGTACACATTTCATTATAATTAACTTAAATGGTAAAACTAATTGGTGTTAATTCATTTAATACAATATTTTCCAAGCTACTTAATGTCTCTAGAGATTCTTTTACATAATTAAATTTTAACACCTACTTAACAATGTAAGGTTTAATTAATATGCTAGTTTAAATTAAACAGCGAGAGCGCATTTGAATTGTATTTTGTATTTTTAACTTTCATTGTATCCAAAACTTAATTACCTATTACATAATAATCTAGTATCTACCTAGTAGTTATCTGCTTTATTACAAAGTAACACTCAATAATGAATCATTCTTTTTCAATAATCAAAAATTATATTATTTATAGAAAAGAAAACCAAGTTCCTGTAATTCATTGATTGTCATAAACTGTCGCAATAATGAACTTCGGAGCGCATTTGTATTTAATTAAAATATGGCGTTTGGTATTGGTATGATCATTGATGATTCGTGGTATTAATACAAACAAAAGCAACATTTAAATCTATAATAGCAACTGCAGTTAAACAAAATTTAAATTCCCCGATCACAGTTAATAACAATTGTTTGATCTTTTTTTTAATTAGCTACTCTTTTACAATACTAATTTTTACACAATTCCATAATAAAACAAACAAACGACCCTGTACTTAAATTGCTCCGTTAATTGAATACAATTTAATTATTACCACATTGATTTTCTCCGAAAAGAACGAAAATCGCCTTTCAATAAAGAAAAGTGTATAATGTATTAATTATAGCATTTACATTATTATTGATGAATTATTAATTAAGATTATGACTAATCAATTTTTACTCTGTTGTATGTACTTAATTATGATTTATTACGACATGACAAATATTGTGGTTTGTTTGTCGATTGTTGAAGTAGTATTATCCTAAAATAAGCGTATCGAGTACACTCTTCATCAGTTATCAGTTATTTTTCTTTTTAATTGTGGTTAATTTTTCATCATATTGATTAATACATTTTTTCATTTTCTGACGTGTGGACGCTGAAAGATTTTTTCTTTTCATACTTTACTTATTTATGTACGAGTTACAGCAATAAATCGATTTGCAACTTGTACTAATTTTAATTTAATAATCGCCATTGTCGCATTCATATTTATGTATATAATACAATACAATTTAACTTAATCACGGAAATTAAATTAAAGTATATTAAACTAATTTAGCACGGTTTTACCCGGAGTATATGTTTTACGTATTGGCAGAAGACGAAAAAATTAACCCGATAATCGATGCCCCATCATTTAATTGAAATTTTATGCCTCGTTTTGTTAAACCCGTCTCGTTATTCCAATTTTAAATTTTAAAATTTTCTTTATGTAGTATACAGATTTTTACGATAATTTAAGTAATTACCGCACAATTTCACAAGAATACATTGTACACGTATCACATGAAAATCACAGAATGAATCTGAACCAAGCAAAGTTAGGGGAAAATCAAGGGTTTTACATTGTAAGGTAGAAATTTACAAAGATCTTGTTATTGATTGAAGCACTCTAAATATCAGCTTTGACTGATTCAATTGATTTATTTTTTATAATACAGGTATTTCTGAGGCTAGGTCTAAGCGAAGGGAAATACAAATAAGAATGATAAAAGGTCAAGGCGAAGGTCAACAATACAAATATTAAAATCGCAAAGTACTACGACGCACTTTTTCCTGAAAAGAGAGCTTGAAATAAACAAATCAAGTAACAACATTTAACCATACAACACAAAGTGAATCTTTTATAGTCGAGATTTCAATTTTGGATAAAAATTCTTTTTTATAAATTCGAATTCACAAGTCATTATTTCTGTGTTGAACAGAATTTACCGCTGCTTCTGCTTGCTGAAGATCGTTAAAGTTAACATTTATTGTATACACATAAAATTAAGATTTAATTCATAAGATGATAATCATTAACATTCAATATTATTATATTTAATAAGCGATACCAATTTTATTCATTTTGTATGCATTATATATCCTAATTGACTATAACTATAACATACATTCAATTAAATTAAGTCGTTATGTTATGTAAAGTTACATTGCTTTTTGATAGTTGCTGCGCAGTTGCGCTCAATTATAGATTCGAACGTTTATTGAAAAGAGTTCACAAAATAGAGTCACATTTTGTTATACCTTACGATTTAATTTAATTGTGTACGCCGACTTTACAGAAATAGAAATTGAATGCTATCAATCTTTATTCATACCTTATTATACATATTTAGTGTAGTTTAATTATAATTATAATTATAATATATTTATATTTACACACCCTCCCTAATTATAATAATATAATACGACGGGCATTGATAAATATCATGTCGCTGCAGCATTTCTTTTTTTCTCAAACCTTGAACTTGAATTTACTTGACACAACATTTTTGCTGTGCATGTGTATTTATTAAAGTTAGCAGATGACATGTAAATTGATTTAATTTTAATTGTCACCAGTTTAAAACCAGAGACGAGAAAATTTAATTTTTACTTTTATTTTTATTTACTCTGTCTTTCTTTATCAAAGATGGAAAATATTTTTTGAACTTTCTGAAGAAGATTCGCGTTCTTCATAATATTCATATTTATGTAAATAAATTTTGTGACTGACAGACATAATTGTAATTAATGTGGTAGTATTTTAATGATGTTCTTTTGTTGTTAATAATTTATACAGTAGAGTAGAGTGAAGCGTTTCATAAGCACAGCATTTTCTTCATGGTAGGCAAGAGATTATGTAGGATTTATAAATGTTTATAAATGTAATTTTTCTAAAATAAGTTTATTACTTCGTTCACGTACAATCGAATTGTAAAATCTTTTCTACACAAAATAGATTCACATTTTCAATGTTTTGTGTAAAACCACTATTGATTATTATTGTGACGTTGATGGTGGTGAAGGTAAAGATGAGGAACAAGCTAATATTAAATAATAATGTCTGCCTGTGTTATAAACCGTAATCGAAGGATTCTGAAAATCTCGAGTCTTGCTTTTGAAGTCTCTGCTGACAAGCCTCTAGGTAGGAGTCTTGAATCCGGTACATGCCAGAGTTCGCTTGGAACATCAGAGTCTCCAGGATCCTCTCGTTCTTTATCGCTTTACTGGGCAGAACGATCTGAGAGGGAAAAAATTAGTTACAATTTCCCCCTTTTTTCTCAGAGTAAAAATATTATTTTGTTTTTGATGTTTTGTTTTTGATCTCGTCAAATTACCTTGATCAGATCCTGAGGTGAAATTCGGTACAGTTTCAAATCTCTTGCCAGTCTCTCCATCGTACATTTGAATTCCATTTTGGCATCAACTTTGGAAGTGGCAGGACGGCTCCGTATTTTGTGTCGCGCCCATGCAAGCATTGCTTCGAACTTTCGAATCTCGGCGACCTCCAGATTTCGACTCATCACCATTTGAACCATGGACTCGGAAAGACTCAGGAAGTCGGCGCAGTCGAATAACTAAAAAATTAATAAAAAATGTCATAAGTCATGATTGTAATTCTGACCATATTATTATAGGATAAGGTTAACGCGCACCACAAGGTATATACTCACATACAAAACACAAAAATGAAAACTTCCCCGCTACTTTCACTTTCACCATACTCTACTAATACAATGCGGGGTGTATTACCAAACAGCTCTGCGGTCTGTTTGTGTGACAATTCCTCTGTGAGTAAAAGTAAAGTCAACGGAAAAGAAAAGCTCTCAAAGAGAAGAGGAAAGCTGAAAATGCTGCGGGCGAAAATATAAATACACCAAACTAAACATAACATTACACGAACATGTTACTTGTAGAGTTAGGAGAAAGCAGAGCAGAGAAAAAAAAAACGGGAAAGAGGTTTTCAACTTGACATCAAGGATATAATAGAATAGTGCACATTAAATGTGTCCTTCACTTTCACTTTCAGTCTTGTCTCATTTTTGTTTAGATTGAAAGAAATGAGCACCATTTTCTAGCAGTACAATCTACATACATATGTATAAGCATTTTTCATGGCCTAATTACACAAAAAATCTTAATTTCACGTCGTTTTTAATTATTAAAATTAATTTAATCTTAATCATAAGTGTTTATTATTAAAATAATATTTTTGTCTCATGCTTGTTTTCACTTCAATGTAATCTTCTATTAATGGAGAAGACCATGTTGAAAAACTTCTTTTGCTTTTATGTTTTCAACCTTGGCTTTCTCTCGGTTATCATTATCTTGCTGTTTTCCTTAAAATTAAGCAATGTTATTTCAGTCGCTCAACTTTCACCCTACCCTGCTCATTTTCACATCATGGTCACTCCTTTGTTGTGGAGTGCCCAACTAAATCCAATCTGATCTCTCCTTGGTCTTTCTTTCACTCGTAACGTCTTGATAAAAAATGCTGGCAAGATGCATCTTCCTAAATATACTGAAGTATGCATGAATTCGTGTCAGCGATCATGATATGGTATTGGCTTAATAAAATCTTGCACTCATCTCGTTTTCATCACACAAGACTGAGGTACGTTGCCGTAAGGTTGGACCTGAATGTCTCAGGAGAAAAACAAAGTTTCCTGTCTGTAGAGGAGAGACGCCAAGAAAAAGCATTAAAAAGGCTCCCGGCTCGTCTTCCCCATTTTCACCGTCATCAGCATCATCATCCTCATCTTTTAAAAAACAGATGAGCTTTCTTCATTCTTGCCTTGTAATTTCTTCTTGGCTCCTGTATTTTACTAATAATAATATGACGATGAAGATGAGAATAATGAGAAAAGATTGGATAGACGCTTGTCAAGTGAAAGTAGTGGAAGTTGAGTTAGTAAGAGAATGCTTTCATCACTTCTTCCCTGAAAGCTTAATCCATTATTATTATTATTGGCAGTGAAAGTAAGTGGAAGTGAAGAGGTTTATAATAAAAAATTGTTTAAAAAGAAGTTTTTTTTCTTCAAAAAAGGTACTTGGCACGTAAGTTAATGTTATGTAAGTATTACATTACGATGGAAAAGTAGACGACATTAATAAATGACAATGCTGCTTCTTGTTGATGGGAAAGTTAAGTCAAAGTGAAAGTAGGCTTCAATAATTTGGAAAGCTTAAATACGCAGGGAAATGCTTCAGACTTCTAAGAAGCTTTGGAGGTGAAATGGGAAACCAAAAATATTTTTAGAGTTATCTTTCGTATCGTCGTGTCGTGTCACGATAAGTTAGTGTAAATGACGTCATTTATTGACGATGGATGCATGGATGTCTGTTTACGAAGAATTATGACGTGATGAAAATTATCATATAATTTATCGCACAGTAAATTAGTTTCACTTCCGCATTCACACTACATTTCGGAAAGATAAGCATCAATAGATAAACATCGCAACATGCAGCTTCATTATATTGGAGAAAGGACAGAAAGCAAATGGACAAATGAGAATGAAAGTTCCTACTACTCTAATGTAACTATGATATATTGACGGTTATTTAATTAAATTGACGAAACTGACGAACGAACCTGATAAGCCCTTGTCTCGATAAATGCAAGTATCATATTGACAAGCTCAGACGCTGACGTGTATCTCCAGTAGTAATTCTCCAGGGAGGAAAGCATCCCACAGACCTGCGGAAAATAAACAGTTCAGCAGTGAAAGTTGTAGTATCCAACTACACGTCTCTGACGTACATAATATATGTAGGTAAAAGCAAATTATTTTCTCTGATATCAACGTCGATAAAAATTAATTAACAAAATGCAGTGAAATAAATAAACAGACTGAAATTAAAATTGTGCGGTGAGGTGAAAGCCAATGGAGAAAGTTGGAAGCAGAAGACGTACCACTTCTATTCTGAGGAACTGTTTGGCGTGATGGAAGCACGCTTGGAGTAAATCAGGAAGGTCGTAGTGTTCCGCAGCACAGATGAGTCCTGGAATATTGGCACATGTGAGAGGACAGGATCCAGTGTGAAGGTAGTCAAGAAGAAGCCGAAATGTGTCTGGATCGAACTCGATTATCATGAACTGTAGGAGAAGCAAGAGAAAATTAAATGTACGTAATGAAAGAAGAAAAAGAATTAAGTACAATATGACTGTGTCCATTTTTGCGCCAGTGACCACAACCACACAGAAGACTTGACATGACAGAGTGTGGTATTCAGTAACTGTGAGTGTGCAAGGAAAATAAGAAGAGCCTTTGTAATCCTTCAGACTTTCCCTACACAACATCACGTCACTATCTCGTTGCCAGCTTTCACCGAAAAGATTGACTACGTAACATGAGTGAAGTGAAAGAGGTGAAAGCACTCGGATCCTTCTTAACGAACGAAATTTGATCATTAATCTTTTTAGGGAAAAGGAAAAAAAACTCCAAGAGTGAATGAATGAGTGAATGAATACAGGAAAAGAAGGAGAAAGTGAAGATAGACTAGACGTTGATTACACTTCTCTCGGACTTGGAGAAAGCAATTATTTATTTCGCAATTTTTTCCTCTTTCATCATCACCGCTGAGAACAAGATAATTTATCAGATTTCATTTTCTCATTTTCACTTGGTGAGAGTGGAAAGTGAAAGTGACCGAGAAATGATTAAGGGAGTTGTTGAATTGAGTCTCGATCAGTATTCACTATTTTCATGTGAATGGAAAATAAAAATGTCACAAGGTGACAGAAATATTCAGGTGATGAAAGTTCTCCGCTTTCACCTAATGCGATTCATTTTTTCAATCTTGAAAGGAAAACGTAGAAGGGAAGGGTTGAAAACATGTCACATTTTCAAGGCTAAAATGCGATATAAAAAAGTGACACATGAGTGTAAGCGTGTTGTATAACGCTTTCTCTAGCCAAGCCAGCCACAGGTACTTTCTCCAACTTTCACCACTACTTAGACACAGACAAGGTACAAGGTACTTTACGTATCATGTTTCACGTATCATGTTTAAAAAATCTTATTACGTACAATTAGAGTAAAAATGTATGTACTCGGGAAAAGAAAGAAAATTTCTAAGAGCTGGCATTTCACATTGTTACATTCCCTGCTTTACCTCAGTTTGGGCCAACTTGGCTCGATCGACTTTCTGTGCGTCAGCACACACCGAGAGTCTTGGCACTGCGAGTTGAGGCTTGTCCTTTCCTGAATCTTTGTCCTTATTATCTTGTGAACAGTCTTGTGATGAGCTCCATTTCTTCTTATCCTCCGCTGCCAACTGTTGTTGCTGACTGGCTTTTCTACTGGATCGACCCCATCCAGCCGTAAGACTTCCAAGGCGAGAGAAGGCGCGCACCACCATCGGCGAGGAGGGAACACTCTTGGGACTACAATAATATAATAACACAACAACATAATAATAATACGAATAATAATAACACCACTTTCTCCAATTTACTTTCTCCACACATCCATTCCTCCAAACGCTGTTGCACAAAAATGTACGTTACTGAATGAGACCAGACCAGAGTAGCGGACCAGACCCTGTTGCATGTGGAAGTGAAAGTAAAGCGAAAGCAGAGTGAAAGTGAACCCTACTCCATCTCATTTTACGCTCGGTCAATATTTGTATGCAACATGGAGGCAACAGTATTACAAAGCATTGCATAGCCACCACTTCCACTTCTTCTACCACCTCCGGGCTTTCTCCATCTTTATCCGGGCACAGCTGAGATGAGATGAGATGAGAGACGTAATTGCAATCTTATTACTCATTCATTCTTCTTCTTTTTTCGCTTTACTCAAACTCAAGGCAATCTTCTTGTTTTTCAAATAATTTCCCTCCGAAATTGATACTCCGTACATACTCACAGGATGCTTTCTCTTCGAAGAAAATGGAGTTTTAGAAAAAAATGATGCGGATGGGAAGGCATGGAGTATAATGCTGCAAATATTTACACACACTAAATTCAGTCTCATGCTCCACTTTGCATGCTAATCGCGGAATAAAAATAGAAATTACGCTTGGTCAAAATATTCTTTGACTATGATACACACCCATGGCGCGGGGCATAAATCATGAATCATGCATCTTTAAAGAAACAAAAACAATCCAATTTTCTCTTTGTAAAAAGAAAAGAGTTTTAAAGGTAAAAGGTTATCGTCCTTTACAATGCAATAATACAATACAAATATGCTTCTCCAAGGAACTTTGACTTTTTCTGGAGAAAGTGAAGAGAAAGTTCAGGGGGAAAGTGTGACATTTTATGCAAAGCACGTCATTAAAACCGTACATAGAAAAGGAACGTGCCGTGTCGTCTTCCCTAAAACAAGCAATAATGAAGCAAGGAGAAAATGGCCAGAGGAACATTTTTTCCTGCTTTCTTCTGCATGCATTTTTCCCACTTTCTATTTATCACTTGACCCTTCTCTCTTTTCACTGAAATGAATGACTTGAAGGAGAAATACATGCGACTTGGTAAGTGCTTTCTTCTACTTTGTTCGAAGAAATGAATGAGTGAGTGAAAGTTGGCATTGATGTGATGGTTGTCGTCTCCGTACGACGCAGATAGTAAATGGAAAGTTGTTTTATATTTTACTTTCACTTCACAGATGTACATAGGTACATATGTGGAAAAAATAACTCCACTTTCACTTTTTTCCTTTCACCAATCTCAATCTTTTTATTTGTTTGCTATTCTACCACTGCCATGTGCAGACATATGATGCATTATGGAGAAAGTTTGGGAGAGAAAAGAAAGAGAAAGCAGAAAGAAAATGGCTTGGATTTGGTTTCGAATAAAAAAGGAAAAACGAAGAATGGACCATTGGGGAAAAAAGAAAAACGTACAAAATAAAACCCAAGATATTCTTTCTTTGAACTTGGAAATGGAAAAAAGCTATTTCTAAAGAGAAAGTAAGAGAAATTGGTAGAAAAGGAAAACCGTTTTATCAACACAACAGACAAAACAGGATGGATGCCATTTGAGAATGGATGGATGGATGAATGTGTATAGGAACGTGAGTTCACGGTCCCGTTCTGTCATACTTTCACCACTTTCACCGCGTCGCGCCACCAATATTTTGCCATATTTCATTAGCATGTTTAATATCACCACCGCATGAATCCAGCTCGGGAATCTTTATTTGCGTTTTGAGAAAAGTGAGTGAAAGTATTTTCTGGTTTCTCTCATTTTGTTTTGCCGTCTTCCAATATTTAAGTTAAAATGAAAGAAAAAGCAGACTTTATTTTCAACTTTTTCCTCAACAAATGTAATTTCATGAAGAGAAAAGAAAGTAAAGAGAGAAAGCGAACTTTATTTTCTAAACTGCTTTTCCATTTCTGTATTTGTATGTACAAGTTCGAAACTGAAGCTCGGGCTGATGCTGAAGTTGATGTGAAAGTTGTGAGACAAAGATTTTTTACTTTCACTAGCGCCTTTCTCTTTATTATTAAAAACGTGCCTGAGTTGAAACTTGTGCCTTCCGTTTGTTTATGCGATATGATAGGCTTCATGGCATTATGTATAATATAATATTTCGTGTTTTATGCACACACCTGGTTTTTAATATGAGGTGTTTTTTATTTTTTAGATAAGACATACCGAGGTGATTCGATATCAGGAACTTGGAGAAAATTCGACTTTGGCTTTTGTGGAGAATGCAGAGTGGGAACAGCTCTTGCGAGCAGTTCCGCTACAGGAACCTGCGGCGATCCGAATCCTGTTGAGATCCCATACAGCATCTCCTGGAATACCCTACGAGCGGATACAAAGAGAAAGCAAAATCATTTTTAAACTTTTTAAAGAAAGGGGAAACGAAATGAAAGATGCACTACATCCGGTCTTTGTAAAATGTACTTCCGCCAGCATTATTTTATTTTATCGCTTTGATACTATATCTCAGATGTAATTTTTGGAAGAAGAAAGTTGCACAAAGTGAATTTGAAAATTCGGATACACTTTGCCATTATATTATTGCTGATGTGTTGTTTTGAACCCGCAAAGGAAAAGATGGAAACATTATGAAAAGGAGCAACGGAGAAAATGTTAAACCTAACCCTGGAACAGTTGCACGGGTCAGCGTCATGGTGGAAGTTTAGGACATTTGAAAATAATAAAAAAGGAAAAGTAGAAAACACGTAAGAGAAAGTATAGCTTTCTCCTGCTTCATTCCATTCCATTTTATTCTTCAGTACAATACAAAACAATCTAACACAATGGAGAATGTACAGAAGAGACGAGAGAACGAGCCACTTCAGACTTTGGCTCACAGCGTCGTCCCTATTGACCCCTGACTGGAAAAGTAAATTGGATTGGATTGCTTTCCCCATTCCAAAAAACAGTGGAAATAGAGCCACTTTCACTTTTTACTTTCTCTGCTACGTGCTGTTGCTGAATACCAATAGTTGTGAAAGCAAAAGTGTCAAATTTTGGATTGTGCTTTCACTTTGTACAACTTTCCCTTGTTTTTCTCAGCAACTACGTGGACTTTTGTTCTTTAGTAAAACTTTCTTCTTTGTTAATTTGAATTAATGAATTATGTTCAAGTGAAACATGAAGCAAGCCACAATTACCTTGATCTCACGCCCAGAATCGCCCTCACCCCGAACAGTTTCTGCTTCTGCTTCCCTTGGCCCACCAAAAAGAAAACGTCAAAGAGCGTAAGGTCGGGGTCCTCCGTGTTGAGAAAGTATTTGGTGAAATCCTTCGCTAACTGGTCATAACCTGCTGGGGGTACCAATAAACACCTTCAATCAACTTTTAGCTCTTATCAGAGATTTATGAAAATGTCGCCATCAGGGCTTAACCTGCTTGATTATGTAATATCAAGAAGGCTCCAAATTGAGCAAATGTTTAAGTAAAACTTACCTTCAAACTGGTCCCGAACTGAGTCTAGGAGTGGACTGGAAGGTCGCATGTGTCCAATAGGACGCCACGAACCTCTCCGGTAAGGTTTAGGAATTTGGCCTGTTTCCGCGTGATTCTGCAGGTTCGCCACGATGTCCTCCAACATTTGCGATCTCGTGCGTTCTTGCATCCTCGCGAATTTTGGGGCAGAGTACGACGCCCTCTCCCCATTCACAATTTTTGTCAGCATCCACTCTCTAAGCATGGCTCCCTAAAATTAATTAATTAAGTCATCCATATTTATTTTCTCCGCTTTCTCTTTTCCAAAGTAGAATACCTAATCACAACTCATGCCACTGTATTTATTTTACCAAACCATCCTACTAATAACAATTTGTATTAATTTTCACCAAACCCCAAATGCTAACCAAAAATTTGAGCTGCGTCGCATCACATCGCGTCGAAGCAATTTTGTTTTCTGTTTGCGACGGATTCCCAGAATTTTCGGGAATTCAGTACCAAAATTTTTGGGGAATCGCCGGGAAAACTAATTAAGTATAAACACTATGTATAACTACGAGTAAAAAATGTTTTATAGCAAAGGGTAATAAGATAACGCATAGGTATACATTTTCAATTTTATTGGCGGAGAAAGTGGAGAGAGTTGCATATTACACATGTGCATTGCAAGGTTTGTTTATCGAAAACACAAATAAAATTTTCATCTCAGTAGTTAGATTATATTATCGAGCTAACGAAATGTGAAACCAGAAAATTTGCTGAGTACCAGAGAAAAAGACTGTGGCAGTGAAAGAATGCATGGCATGGAGCTTTCTATACATAATCAGTCACACCAAAAAGAGAAAGCTTTGAAATGGCTGGCTACGGCGATGATGTGATGATGTGATGTGATACAATGTAAAAGTTTAGCTTCGTTTTTGTTTGTAACATTAATCCGGTACAAAGGTTGGGTTGCAACATACATACACCGTTGCTGCTTTCTATTCTGTATTTATTCTGTTTGAGGGATAGTAAGCAAAATCCTTTTTCATTTTCATTCGTGTTCGGTTGTATCATCCTGCGAATCCTCATCATCACAATAGTGCTTTAGTAGCAGGCTGCAGCAGTGTCGACGACTCGACACGATTACATATTTTATTTTACTAGCGTGAAGTAAAAGAAAACCGGGAAATACTTTCTCCACTTTCACTCCATCGATAGTATTACATATACAATATGCTGATCCTGCATGATGATGTTCATCATGATGATGCTCCTGTCGAGTCGGACATTTTTTACTTTCCCCAGTTTACTTTCACCATATAAATATAAGAATGCCGTAAAGTTATGTACGTAGATACCTGAGGATGGGATGGATGTGCTAACCTAAAACCGAAAATGGTGCTGTAGCGTGCCATTGGGGGTTTTTAAACATACACATTTATTATTTATCTCCTGGTGAGATGGAACGACGGAGGAATTGCGAAGTAGGCGGAAGGTAGTGAAATTGAGTGAGTGAAAGAGGCTATGCTCATGCACTCAACTTCTGCTTCTGCTTTCTCCTATCATTGCACTTTTCTCGTATAAAATAAAAGTTTTGTTCTGTTTTCCTTACTAGCTGTATATTTATTGTAAGCAGCGAGTATTGAAACCAACCAAGTAAAATGTAATAAATTTTCTGGCCAAAATAATGTGTGCGTTTCCTTTTGTGTTTCAATACGCACGGCTATTTTATTTAATTCTTTCAAGTGTAAAGCAACGTAATGCCGTATTTTAAATTAGGCTAACAAAACCCTGGAGGAGGAAACGCAAACAAAGAAAATACACATAAAGAGTCTTAATTTAATTTTAATTTGTTTTACTACAATACTCTGCGTAAGATAATATTTATTATATTTTGGACATATTATTCTAATCAATTTTCTGCTCTACATTTACCACCTTGTCACGTCATTCATATCGTGTGGTATAATGCATAAAAGAATGAATTAATTTGTTCGTTTGGAATCGTGTTGTGTGTTAATTTTAAATTACGAAATGATTATCAATTTAATTTAGACACACGCAACAGTTTTCTCTATCCGAATTCATCTGAGCTCGTATATTTTTTCCTTGACTTGACTTTCCAACTTTCTCCAGTTTTACTTTTACTTTACTTTTTTCCCTGTTTGCTCTTTATTGCCCGTGTCATTTATTTGCCGCTCCATTCTGTTCTGTTCTGTTGCTTTCTCTGCGCTATGTAGTGTTTGTATTTACTTAAGCATTGTTGCATGACGCCATTAATCTGCCATAATGTGCATTACTCGAGCTGAGCCTACATATACGCGGATAAACTCATTCGTAACAGCATAAGCTATTTCTTCCGTAAGAAGATGAATTCAACCAACATAAATAAACGTGAATGGTTTATTGCTGGCGCAGTTACTATATTTTATAATGTATCTCACGACACAAACAAAACGCAATAATAATGATAACATCGCAGAAAGAAGAATACAACTTTATCCGGACTCGTCAACTGAATTAATAATACAATACAATAACAGAATATAATAATGTAATGTAAATTAACATTTTAAACTGTATTGCGATTGCAGTACTGAAGAGTACTTTCACCGAAGGTGAAATAAAAATACAATTAAAAGTTAAAGCATCAACCATGTCGTAATCAGCTTAAATAGTCTGTGAAGCCTGAACATTCTCACTCAGGCTCATACACAAACCGTCACATTACATAAGGTAAAGACGTTCACTGCTTTTACTTTCATTCATCCAACTCATTTAATATAAGCATGAATTGACGCTGGCAGTGGTTATTATCAAGTTATCATAGAAGCATTGTAGTAAATGTGCAAATATGTAGGAGAAAGTAGAAAATTACTCGAATTTTCTTCACTTCTATTGTAGTAAATCTTGTTCTACTTTCGCTTGGTTTTTTCCAACTTTTTCATTTTTTTCGCAGACATCCATCCTCCAACCTTCTTTACCTTTCTTAACTTGGTTTACTACAGAGAAAGGTGAAGTATGTAAGTAAGGAGAAAGGCAAACAAACCCAAAAGATTTTTCTTGTCAGCAGATCAGACCACACGCGTCGATAAAATATTGATGCATGCATGTATGCAATTGGCGCTTACTCAGACTTTTAGGTTCAAAGGTTTGTCTGAGCTGCGTCCGTCTACCTCTTCAAATCAGTTCTCACCGACCGACTGATGTGAGCTACATACATGAATTAATTCAGTGGTTTTCTCTCCTGCCGTTCATACAGTGAACACATTCTCCCAGTACTTCGGTGGACATTGCAGAGTGTAGAAAGGTAGAATTTATTCGAATACAAAACGCAATTTTGTTTGTAAAAATCGTCCATCGTTTTTTTCACCCATTTCAATTACCTCCACTGCATTACAACAAACAGCCATTCCAATTACATCGACATCGATCAATTCTTTCCCGAAGAAAATTTGCGAGTATTAGCATGAACGAATTGTATGGTACCACATTTTCTGCCTAGAGCAACATTTTGGAAAATGCCATGCTAATTTAATAAATGACATGTAACCTACCAAAGATTTATTATATATTAACTGTTAAAATTAAATGACATGCAAACTACACAAGAATTAAAATTTAACTTTAACAAAATGACTTGTTGATAATCTTATGTGTGGAAAATAGCATATTACGTAGAACCTCGAGTAGAAAAAGTTAGAAAATGTCATCGATTCGAATTGTATAGCCAACCAAGCTACAGTAAAATTGGTGAAATTCGGCAAAAGCACGCTCACAAATTACATACATAGCTTACATTTGCATGTACCACGTTCCCAATGCACCAAATCGGAAAGAAAATGCAAATGAAATAAGTCGCAAATTTTCCTTGTGACAAAAAATCGTTAATGTTGAGTTGTACTACTTTTACTTTCGCACGTCTCCACAATCCCTCCTTTTTGCCGAGATAAAAGCATCTCAAATTCAGTCACGTCAAGACAGGTTAAAGAGTACATTGCGATTTCCTTCCCACCTAACTAAGAAAACAGTTGTCAGATTGCGTAAAGTGAAAAGTTGCTTCCTTAATATTCTCCGTATATCGCCCCATCATCAGTCTCTTAAGTTTAATTTCTACAACATTTGATTTGACAGAACATAAAATACAGGGGTAAATGGGTTTGCCAGGGTTAACGGGAACTATGTTTGATTCCAAAAATATAAATGCAAATCATAGTGAGACTATTATAATACAAGAGAGGTTAACTGGGTTTGCGTTAGGGATGCCGTCGGGTCTTGGAAAAATTTCGCAATATTGCAAATTAAAATTGCGATAATAGGCGAAGTATTGCACCAACTTTTATGTGTAGCAGCGCGTTTTAAAGCCCAAACTCTCCTCTTTAAAACGACCTATCAACGGTATTAATTGGTGGAAAAATGCGTACGCTACAAGCGAATTAGTAGCAACGTATTTTTTCAGCGACCCGAACCGAACCGACCCGAATAAACATGAAATGTCCATGGCTTTTTAAGTTAGATATTAAATAGCACCCTATATAGTTGTCTGAC
>VYYJ01000947.1:0-39955 GCA_021029165.1 Cyphoderus albinus
CCACGTCCACCTCCCGGTGTGACTTTTAATATGCCCCTTGTATTCCTTGCATGCGACTAAAGAACAAGCAGGGTCGTGCTTCGTCTTTTTATTGTTTCCTTTTTACGAGAAAACTGAAATAGCTCATTCACTCATCAACTCAAACTCATCCCGAGGTTAGGTGTTGTCGCGTCGCCAACTTTGTACCTATGTAAGATTGTCGATTCGTTTTCTTCTCAAGAGTTTAAGCATAAATAAAGGGAAAAATCAGCCCTTGAAGTAATTCCGCCTTTCTTGTTCACACGTTCACATCCACAATTTTCATTCTCTTCTGTGTTTTTTTTGTTATTCCAGAGTAAAAAGCAATCACTTGTTTTCTGTCCAGTCTCTTTCAGAAAAGAAAGGATCTTTTTATTTCTATCCAGCTTTAGGTATCTATCCACTATCTCGTAATGTGTGTCTTCTTGCTTAAATAAATAAATGACATGTTGCGTCGTCCGTCGCATTGCATCACGGACGCTCGTGTTTCTAGATTCTCAAGCATTGATTTGATTGTAAAAAGTGAAAAATGCTGGATGGATGGAGTGAGTGGATGATGTCGCTGTCTCTTGCTCGCTCCCTTTCTGTAAATCTGAGCCGCCTTAAGTGGTCGAGCTAGACCTTCACACTTCTTGATTTTTATTTTATTCCAACGTCTTGATGTTCATGTTCCTTTCCTCTGGTGAATACTGAATCAACGTCAGACATCACATCACTTCATGATCATTCCTTCCTTCTTTGCCACCACCACCACTTGAGTCGTAAATGCCAAGGTTTTTTCCTGCTCTCCCATAACTCTGGTAGGTAGGTACTAGATACTTAATAACATACACCAAAACCAAACATTTTTTTGACCTGTTCGTGTGTGTGTGATGATGTTATGTTGTTGTCTTATTTTCTTTTCTTGCTCTTCTGGTAATGTCATACACACGCATCCAATCCATCCCATCTTCAGGAGGATCATCAAGAGCAAACAGCCCAGCTCAAGTTGCTCATACAATCATCATCATCTCTTGGATCGTCATCGTCATCACCAGGAGCAAAACAGCCAACTGCTTGAATCAGGTTGTTGACGAAAGGAAGAAGCCCTTTATTTTTTTCCCTGCCTTTTTCCCCTCTTATTATTAGGAAGCAGAGTGATCCCGCAGGGAAAAATCTTTGCTCCCGTCGAGCAACACAGATACTTAGGATGGACCATTTATTTACATATAACAGATACAGAGACAGTGAAGAACGCGACACAACAAAATAAAGAAAGGAACACTTGTTTCATTCCTTCCCTGGAAAAAAAGTTGTGTCGGGTACTTTTTGAAAAAAAAATTCTCTTTCTTCTTACTTGCTAACTTTTTCTCCCCTAATAATATTAATGGTAGCAGTAATAATAATAATATAAGATTTGTACCTTTAAAGTTGAAAAAAGGGTACGCCATATTAACTAAGCCCCTTTATAATATCTTTAAGTCTCACACTCGGTATTTATCTCTTTTTACACTTCATCGTTTCTCCTAACATCGCTTCATGGGATTATCGCATTAAAAGCTGAAAAGCTCCCTTGGCGGAGAGCTCGGAGCGCAGCAAGTGTAATAATAAAAATAAAAATAACAAAGAAAAGAAAACGTTCTGCTTCATGTTTCTTTCTAGTCAGTAATCTTAAGACAAGGGCAATATTTTTTTTTCTTTGTAAACTTAAAAAAATATGAACCGCACCCCTTAAAAAATGTTAGTAGTCAAAAGTTAAGCCTGAAAAGGTATTAAGAAAGAGTCTGCTTTTTATTTCCACACTGGACACAACCAACATCAGAAACATAAAACGAGCGAAGGGGAGTCAGAAATATGATACAAAAGGTCGGAATTTTTTCTCAGTTTGTTTTCTTATGAATGCCTCTTCAGCATTCAGCACAGGAAAGAGAAAGAGAGACGCATAACATGATTTGAACGGGCCCTGAATGAGTAATCACTTTTTTCCCAGTGTAACTTGGTCATCTGAGAAAGAAACAAAAAGCAGACTCAAACTCAAGAAATAATCTCATGTTCGTGAACAAGGACTTTAAAAAAGAGTTTTGTTCAATTTCTGACTTCAATTTCAATGTGCTGATGCTTCTTCATGCGTGTAAGCCTTTTTCCTTCGAATGGAACAGGTAAATGCAAGGTAAAACGAGCCCCCGTATTGAATTATTTTTATTATGAAAACTGTCCACGCACGTTTTCAGCGCTATCAATTCAATGGGATAAGATTAAAAATAATAAGGCTGCTGCTGTATATGTTGTGGCTGTGATTTTTATTTTTATGTAGTAGTAGGAAGAAAAAGTGATAATGTGCAGCATCTCCTCTAATCTAGCAAAGTACAGATGCACTTGATGAGGATAAAGTGGAAGAAAGTCTTCTTTTCCTCTTTTGCATCATCATCGTGGTCACGATTTTCAGCTGGGTTGATAATGTGATTACTTTAGGTAGTCAGAGGCAAATCGCCTTTGGAGCATTATAGAGTAAAGTAGAGTCTTTCAGTTCACTACTTGAATGTATTAAATTAGAAGTTGATTCCGTGCCAGTCATGAAATGGTGCACGCATCGAAGAACCGGACAAACTCAGCATCAAACATCAGCAATCCGCTTTATCAACCGTGAAGGAAAAAATATCTTTGCGATTGTGATGATGGAGAGAAATTGGCTGTTCAAGACTTGAGCTCTTTCCGACTGAAAGTCAAGTGATGCACGAGGAAAAAGAACAATGCGGTTTTCCATTGTGTGTATAAGAAACGTTAATACTTAGGTACTACTATAGTTATAAAAGCAACACGCACCTGCACCATCGTATCACGCTGCCTCTTTCTCGATGAAACTTGATTCATCAAGCAACATGAAAAAAAATAAAAATAAAAGCTCACACTCGTCAAGTCTTCACTCGCTTCATCTTGGGTCCGCGGTCCTTGGTCTGGTCACCTAGCTTTTTACTCCGCTACCTTTTTTCCTCAGCAGCAACGTATTTGTTTCAAACCTGGATTTTAGGTTGTGATCTTGATACCTGATTAATGCTTCAACTTTTTCCAGATCCAATGGCACACTCAACCTTGCAGCAGTATTTTTTATCGCTATCCGGTTTCACTTTATTGTGTGTCTGCAGTTCCAACATTAAAATATTATGACCAGATGAAAGGTGTCTGGAGAGAGACGATAAACAAAATTTTTCCAACAAAGAAAAAGCCCAACTTTTCCAATCACAAAATAAAACTCAAACTAAATACATGAAAAAAATTGATTAATCGCTTTTCATTTATTTCGAGGAGCTACAAAATAAAATTATTTGATTTCAATCCATCCCTTAACTAATGTAATCTTTATGATGTGGGCAATGCGAGAATTGTAAAGTTAATGAGTCTAAAATTTCCACCTTGTCTGAGAAGTCATCAACACTAACCCAGAAACCTGAGAGAGACACTAAGAGAGTTTCCACTAATTTCCAGCTAAGCGACAGGCAAAATAAATAAAGAGAGACACGCACGACATTCCAGGTCATCATTTACTTAAACTCTGCAACCATAACCTGTCCAGCGAGATTTTCCTCTCATGTTAAAGCAAACAGCGTTCCGGATGTGAGACGAGAAGGCCCAGGCGAGACTCTGTAATGTCAAAGTTGGAAACACGCTTCTATTTGTATGTATAAGAAAAGGCACGTAAGAAGAAGCGTAACTCCTTAAACTAACCGAGCAACACAATTTTTCAGCGGGGAATTTCTCCTCTTATTTTCCTGGTTGAAGTTGATATGCGTAAGTGAGAGTGAGTTTCTAATTTCATGTGTGAAGTTTTGATGCAGTTATTAGGAAAAGTGAGGATGTTTCTAGTGGCAGTGGTAATGTAGCCAAACCAAAACCCATTTGTCGTCTTGTCTTCCAGTTCATGGATCACGCTTTCATTATAGCTACAAAGTCTACAGGAGAAACTTTTTTCACTCGGATGGGAAAAGCGAGTAAGAGTGGAATGTAAAAAAGACCTCCACCTATCACGTATGTGATGTGATACTATTCCATTACACACACACGCTGAGGGATTATTACAAACGCTGATCGCCTGATACCTTCACCATTTATCAATCCTTGTAAACTACACATACACGGACACATGTGTGTGTGCGAGCATGTTTGAGATGAAGAGAGGAAGAATGGATTACTCAAAGGAAAAAACAACTTGTCTCAATCTTTCTTTTCCAACATTAATCTTCCCTCCCACTCGGAGACGTTTTCAGCTGAGGAAAAAACCGAAATAAAAAAAAAATCTTCTAGCATCGAAAGTTATACATAGATGAAGAAAATTTTTTGTTAGGAGATGAAGTGTGTAAAAACGCATTTTACGGGGGCTTGTTGCTAAATAAAGTAGAAAAATCATCTCAAAAATTACAGAGAAAAGCTTGAAGGGCTTCAAAGTACACAAGGATATTTTAATGCTTTATCATAACCAATTTCATGGCCTATAGGAAATCACGCGGCACACGACTTTCCAGAGTGTGAACATGAAGAGAAAAAATCGATGGAATGCCTTTAAAAAATGAGTTTCAGTTCACACTCGTCAGGTGTTCAGAGTGTGAGTGAAGTAATCATTGTGCCGTACCTGTTCCGACGAAACGCTTTGATATAAAAGAGACTTTCACTTTCACTACCCAGAATGAGCTCTCTGAAATTCTACCCAATAAACAAAAAACCATTTTACTTTCAAAATTCATTTTAGGCGAAATTCCTATCACCTCTGAGATCTTTTGTTTAGGTTCATTCACTCGCGTACAAAATTCACACGTTCATAGACAACGGTGAAGAAATGAATAAAATATACGTAGACTTTCCTCTTTAATGTATGATGTTAATTGTTAATTATATCAACAAAGCACAGACATATTCATTTTTTTTCATTCAGATTGTGAAACGAAAGTTTCATGAGTGTCAGACGATTGAAATCGGATCAGACGTATCCTCGAGATAAGGGATTTTCTCAAGGGCACCTGTCCACTAGTGCCATAAATAAAACTGTAAAATGGAAATAGAGTGAAAGTGAAAGCGGCAGAGGTGAAAGTCTGAGACTAACTCGACATTATTTTATTTCACAATTTTTACACCTTCAAAGCCGTCCATTTATTTGCATTCAAGTCCCGTCTAGTCAGTCTAGTCTGAGTCTATCTGCCTACACTCGAACTCAAATAACTTGGTGAGTCCAAGTTTCCACGAAAAGTAAACAACTTTCTTCTTTGGCTCTTTAGTCATAATAAAACTAACTCACCCTCCAAACTCATTTGAGCTTCCTACTCAAACAAAGTGCCAGACACTGTCTGCTCTTACTTACGCTACAGCACGCACCAACCAACCAAAGTTCTAAATTCCCAATTATTGGCAGCCTTTCCCTTTTCAATTTTTTAAAACAAATTACACCGACTTTCTTCGAGACAGCATGAATAAATGAATGAGAGTGATGAATGAGTTTGAATTTGTATTTCTGTAATGCATGCATAATTCTCCTATCTGATTTCCAATTTTACTTTCAGTTTCCAATTCCAGTCTGAGAAAAGCAACTGGAGCTCCAAAGGCGAATTGGAGATTATTTTTCCAACTTTTTATTTCATTTCATCCCTTCATTCATACTTCATACACTTGTCAAGTTGACTTGTCGTCATTAACGCACCATTTCATCTCAAACTTTCCCCATCGCATCCATCGACACAGAAAGCTCTCTGCTGCCAGCAGCGCCAAGACATGTCCTCGTGCTGTGCCACTTTCTTCCTACTGCAGTTTTCCTGGAAGAAGGTGCAAAGAGCAAAGAGACCGACCAGAAAGGAACAAACAAGCAAGCAAAAAGACTTTCACTCGACTCAATGATCTGAAAAGAGACATCTTCCTTTTCCACGGATAATGATGTTTTTTTCCTGGTATCCATTGCACTTGACGCTCTGCTCGCTCATATTAATGCTCTTCTGTACCTTAGTGGAGCAGTCAGCAGTTCATTCATGTTCCATAAAAAAAGCTGACAAGAAGTAGCGAGCGAAGCGATGGAGATTTCCATTTTCTCTTGGATGGCTACACTGCTGAGGGTTGCGGATGATTAGGTGTGTCAAAAAAGATTTTCTCTGAAGGACATGGAAAACTCGTGGACTCGTCGTGAGCCAGGATTTTTTTTCATTCGAGGTGGAGGTGAAATTACAGGACAATCCAGTGCAGGCAGGCAGAGACGTGTGCTCGCTCAGTCAGCGTGTTATGCTGACGTGCGCTGACGTGAGTGAGGTTTCATAAACTACATTTCTCTCTATAAACTGGAGATATTTCCTGGTTTAACCTCCTGCGCTTTTATCTATGACAGTTCCATTTTTATATATGACATGCCTCCACAACTCCCTCCCTCCCACTCAGCTTTATGAGGAAAGGAAACCAAGGATAAAGTGGCATTTCTGTCCTGCCTGCTTTTTTCACAATTCATCCTGTGTGAGTGTGCCTTCTGCTCTGCTATGTGAGAGATGAAGCAAAGAGAAAAATGGAAGTTGCACGCTCGCTCTTTTCCATCGCTCCATTCCTTATATTTTATATGGGACATTTCCACCTCCAACATAACACGCTTTTACTTTCCTTTACTGCCTGCCATGATCCAAGTATGCCAACAACCAAGAAAAAAAATGCCTCGCTGTCGTTGTGCTCAGTGTCGTCGTCTTCGTTCCTTTTCCCGAGATGAGAAAAAATAATATGCTGAGAGCAGCAAAAACTGCCAATGCCATCATGACGACGTATGAACTTAATGTAAATGTATGTATCTGTATGAGCAAAAAGTACGGACGTTTACTACAAGTACAACGTACTTTCACTTCCAACCTTTTTTATTTTTCTCCTTATAAATATAAAAAAATGTCCTTCTCCAGAAAAAAAGTTTTCTACGGTGAAATGGCATGTTTAACTTTTTCTCATTTCATCACGGTATAGCGAGTGTGATATAATAGAATAACACACCGTGTTAGCCCGTATTATGTGCAAAGTATAAAAAAATGTGTTTCACTTTCAGTTCAGTTCAGCAGCGGTCTGACTGACTACTGGAGCTGATGTGTCGTTGTGTTGTGTGTGAGAGTGTGAGGCTGCTGACTTGGTCTCTCTTTATTTCTCTTGCTTCAGCTTCTGCTGACTCACAAACGTAGAAAATCGATGGGGAGTTTGCCAAAAAAAAAGTTTCGCTAACAAAAGTAAGCCGTGCCATTTTGTCAGCATGAAGTTCACACAAACTTACGTTGTTACGACTATCATGATGTTGATGATAGTGGGTCGGTTGCTTTTTTATATAATGTATGTGTTTATTATTATTATTCGCATCGCATTTTCAGAGTTGAGAAGTTTTTCCTTGCTGTTGCTGAATATGACCACTTATTTCTAGTAGAGAGTCGTGGTGGCGCTAAAGCCCCGGCAATAATAATAATGGCTTCTATATAGCAGTCGTAAGATTCGAATGGCACGGCTTTTCTTTGCAAAAGTAATATGAAAAGAAAAAACGGTGTGATGCGAGGAAAAAGCATCGTGTGTGTGTTTTGGGTACGCCTTCGTGCTTATGATGAGACGACAGCGAGCGCGAGGAATGCGATGTGATATACAGACTTAGACATTCACAATGCTATAGAAAAGCCTAGGTTTTTTTCTGTAAATACAAAAGAGAAAGAGAAGAGACGTAGTCGTGAAAGGCAGGAACAAAGAGGGGAAACACTCCGACTGGTGGTGAAGGTGGCGTGGTTCGTGGTAGAATACTCGTGGCGGTGGTGGCGCGGCGGCTCTTTCACTAAAAACTATTCTATTATTCTATACGACTTGGTGGTAGTTAGTTTTCCCTGCTCACTCCGACTCTAGCTCTAACAAGAAATTCCTGCTCCCATTATAACTTGTGACATGTGTGTGTGTGTTATGGCGTGTGTCTGGAGCGAAAAGCCTGCGAGAGATGAGATAGGTACATACATATTGTATTTTCAAGTGATGTGATGTGATGCCAGACACTCGTTTCCAAACCACGTTCGCACAACATCCCTTGGGTCGCGTAAAATCCATGGGCGTGCTTTTCCTATAAACATGTCGCTTAAAGACTTTCCCTAGCACATCTAAAACTCTATAGTCTGAAATGTATGTGTACGTATGTCCTTCTTGTGAAAGAAACGGACAACCTAAGTACTCACTGACACTTTTCTTTCTCTGAAAAAAAAAAAGTTTCTAGCAACTCAAATTCAACTCGAGTTCAATTCAGTATGCTTTTCATGCACTGTGTACTAGAAAGGGAAAGGGGATCACACGAGTTTGCATTTTGCAAACGAAACAGAGTTGAAAGGAAAAGCAACAGAAAAAAAAGTGAGTGGAAGCAGTGAAAAAGTTTTTTTCTGCTCTCTACTATTACACTGCATTACATTATACTTTTTTCGAGTTTCGCAAGTTGAAAGCCATAGTTTTGCGAAACCTTTCAACAACAGTGGCAGGAAGCAGGCGAGTAAGCAAGCAACTGAGTTACACACACACATATTCAGACGTTTTCATAAGAATGTAGTACTTTACTGGCAGTCCTGCACCACACTGTGCGAGAAGCGAAAGGATTGCGAAAAAAATAGCGTAGCCTACATCCATCGCTTTTTGCAGAAAAGGACGAGCGAGAAAGCAGAGCATTACGAGCAGCGATGCCTCTCTAGATCGTAATGTGGCACATGGCTATTATCGTGGTTGCCTATAGAAGTCTAAGACTACTTAACTAGACTAGAGTCGCGTGCCGCCGCCTATGCTCCATACTACTATATCCAACAACTTCTACAACGCAGTATTCTAGAATCACCTCTAGCATTTTTTTATTCCACTTATTTTTGCCGACTCTTCTCCTCGTATGGATTGAGATCTACACACAAAAAGAATATTAAAAGAGAGAAATAAGAACACGGGCAGTGCCGAAGCCACCCAAATTCCGGGATCTTGGCCGATTCTTTTTTTGCATTTTCAGCTGTCTGTTATCCTCTTTTCTTTTCCCCTTTCTCTTTCCGCTTGCATGTTGAATGCAAAAAAATCTTGTTTTTATGTATCATGATCATCATCATGGCACACATTTTTTCCTCTCTTATTTTTTTCCTTTCTCCCCGAAACTAAAGTACCTGACTGACTTTTAGTCGCTTTTCCTTTTCCCGTCATTCCAACTCGCAGAATGTTTGTGTTTGTGTGTTGCTAAAGTAGGCTCTTGTTTTTGCCCTTCCAGTGGAAAAAAAGTGTAATGTCTGTAACAGACTGGGAGGACGTGAGTGTAATTCATAAAAGCTCATACATATCTTGTCGAGTTCCATATAAAGCTATGTGAATGTGAGTTTGCATGATCGACTCTTTTAACTCTTTCGAGGCTTTCCCTTGCTTGCGTGTGTCTGTCCATGTGCGGTGGTGGGAAGGCGCACGGGGTACGGGCGGATGAACTACAAACATGTGAATATGTATGGATGCATGTGTGGAGGAAACTTATGAAATATGTGATTTTCACTAGGCATGAATGGAGATCGAGGTCGTTTGCCGCGTTTACTGCTTTTCCCACTGAATTACTACATACAACAATAAATAATATTCCATTTTCTTCCCCAAACACATAGTCACTCGAGTTGAGATCAAACAGGAAACACTAAGAAAACTCGCCTCCACATCCACCTCCATCCACCTCCATTGCATCATATTCTAATATAATGAGAAACAGAAAAAAAGAAAGTCGGAGTTAAGTAAGCAATTCGTCCTCCACGTGTGGCTTGTGGGCTAAAAAAAATAAATGGCAGTGAAAAGGAAAAGCTGCGAGCCACTGGCAACTGGCTTCAGCTACCAAAGTACCAAGCTTGTGCATGTTGTTTAAAAATTGCGATGTTTGTATGTATCAAGTACGCCGTAACCCACCGTTTTCCCCTCAATGATGCTCTTTTCTTGTTGATATCTGCGTTTTTCAGGTGATCGATACTAAATGGAAGTGAGTGACTGCGGTGTGCTGCACACTTACAAAACAAAAGCCGTGGGCGGCACATGCTCCAAAATGGTACAAACAAAGTATAACAAACACAAATACAAACAGAAAAAGTACAGGGGAAAGAGCGGAGCGGAAATGTTTGCAGCGGACAGAAATATTTCGCCAATTTGCAGACTCACAACGAACCGAAAAAATGTTCACCTCTATGCATAAAGCTTTTGTACAATCCAATCTTGAATGTGGCTAATCACCTTTTAATTTCCTCTCTCTCCGATTTTCATTCACTTTCAGCTTGAGCAGAGTCGTTTTGTTTGTTTACGGCGTTTCCCATTTCAAATGTCTCCTTAGAACTTTTTTCTTCCTCTTATCGAGTGATGTGATAGCTCTTAGCGCTTTTCTTGTTTTTTTTCTGTCTGAAATCCAAATCTCATTTTTATACTGTCAGGCATTCCTTAGCATCTAAAACTCAACAAATCTCTCGAATTTCACGTACAGAATCAAACTCACTCTCTGTTTCACACACGGATATTTTTAGACTAGAATAGCACCACTATAAAATACTGGCAAAGTGAGAAGCGTAAAAAGACCGTTGAAAATTTCCACTTACTCATTGATTCCTCTTTGCTATTACACACACTTTTGTTTTCCACAAGAAGAATGCAAAGTAAAAGCACAAAGGTACATACATAACATGAATCTTAGATTGTTTTCCATGAGAAGAGAATAATAATACGATTATTATCAGCATCTGTTTCCACCACCTCTAAAGCCGTCACTCCTCTTTCAATAAATAAATTTCAGAGTAAAGATTTTTTTTCCTTGCATACTTAAAACGAGACGTTTTGGCAAATGGCAAATTATGCTGATAAATATATTTTTGAGGCGAGTCGTTGTTAGAGCTAGATTTTTTAGATCTTGTTCACACTCGTTCATGGATGAAAGCAAGGAACGAGGAGTGGTGCTGGTGCCAAGTGAGAAAAGGAAGTGGCAATAAAGTGTGCATTACACTTATTACACTATTATACTCATATGAATGGCTGACTCCGGCGAAGTGACTCACTGATTTAAGTTAGAGTTAGACTGTCTCTAGTCTGTGTGCACACACGCGAAGATTACAAAATTATGTAACATTGCATAACATCATCGCATGTACTAATGTTGTATGTAGATACATACATAATCTTCTGTAGATATTCGAGTCAAGTCAGGCATGAAGTTTTTTTGGAAAACGGAGACGGAAGAGTGATGAAGATGTCGGAATTGCTGATCTTGGAGAGAGCAGAGAGGAAATCACTGTTTTGTTTGACAAGGCCCAAGAAATATGGCTTGCAGAGATATGCCTGCTCAAAACGGGAAAAAAATATGCGTGTGTGCATTCACTCTCTACTCTATTGTAAATGCGGTTTCTTTAGAACAAAGCTGAATTACTTACACGGGTTCAGCATCAATTCCTTTTGTCTCTTTCTCATTCCTTTCTCTCATTATCTCTCTGTCTTTCTCGCATGCATTTCTGTTGTGATGCCAGGCGCGACTCCACTTTCAATCAGCACATTACCATGAGCAGGGGTAATGAATGGCTGTAGAAATTGCGAATCGCACGAGTCTTTCTTATTTCCTAATTACCAGAAAAGAAAACAAAAAGATTCTCTCAGCTCTTTAGATTTTTTCGATCAAGTGCAAAAGAGTGGAAAGAAATAAACAGATTTTGAAGCGTGTGTTCATGATGATCATCGTTAAGATGATGATGACGATGGGATGACCCGTATCCTGTCAGAACCAAATGAAGTCACTCATTTGTACATTTAGCTGGGGTTTTCCATCCTTATGCACCATTATTGTATTGTACAGATAATCTAAAATGCTTCATGTAATGTTTGGTAATACTCGCGTGGTGCTTGGTGGATGTGGACACAAAAAATGATCTTTTTTTCTTCCCCTGCATTTCCTTTTCTGTCGGATGGTTTTTAGGATAAGAATCAAAGACAAGACCCCATCTGACCCTGAGCTCGACATGTGCATTTTAATTTTTATTATCGTCATTATTATTACATGTCAAACTTTATGCGTGGTCCATTCCGTTTAACTATGTAGCGTGAGATGCTACCACTCCTAATAAAAAAAGGGTGGATGTGGACGTGGATGTGTGTGGATTTCGATGAATGAATGAATGGTTAAATTGGATGATATGATGAGCAGTTAGAGCACTCCGCCCATTTATTTTCATATTCTTTCATCCTCCTGTGATGATTCAGAGTCATTGAAAAAATCGCCCTGCCATAATAGCGACGGAGCTAGAAGATGAAGAGCAATTATGGTAAAGAATGTTAAAATGTTTTTTAATGCATTTGCAGCGGACAAGCCAAGTCATCTCAGGGTGGTTAATGGTGGTGGTCTCTGTAATCAATGCACATCCATTCAAAGAGTATGTAGCAATAAGCAATTGACTTCAGTTTTGGCACTCGTCTTAGTTATTAGCTCGCTCGTGGTGACGTGCTGATGGTGATGAGAGGCTAAAAAGGGAAAGCACCCACCACCACATTAACCAAACTGACGAAGCGGCAGCAGCGGCCTTATTTCTCTCTCCTAAATATTCTTGAGTACCATCGTCATCATCGTGATTGAAAAGTTTGCAAACATGACTTTAAACTAAACGCTTGTTAGAAGAAAATGCTCATCTTGATTTTTTTAATGCTTTTACATTACACGGTGATCAAATATCGCCCGAGTCATTATCGCGATGAAATCGCCTTAATGCCTGGGAGAGGAAAAATCCTCCTCGTGCCTGTTTAGTCAGAAAAAATGATTTGGACGATGATGGCGATGTCGCTTCATCGCTATCAGGATCAGGATCAGGCGACCAGGTCACCCCCACAAAATAACCATTCATTTACCAACAGCCATTCGCTCTGTTATGTTCCACCAAACTGAATCGTCGAGTGGACGAAAACGTTATTTTTTACGAGCAGTGAGTGAATGACTAAAAGTAAGTAGGCAATAGCGCATGTTATGTTTGCAGACTTATCTTGTGTGCTACATGATCACACTTTTCCACATCCACATCCACATCCACCTCCATTGAAGCCCAGTCTCAGGCTTCATCGAGTTTCATCAGCAGGAGGGAGAAAAAATGGGTATTATAGCAGCTATTAGAGAAATCCTTTGTGGGTGTAGACATGCACATTTGCATATCTCATTAGACGATGATAAACTTATGCCGACGACGATACGATGGTCACGTTACAGAAATATTTATGCATATGTAAGAAGAAAAAGGCGAGCGGCCGCCCTCGCTGCTTCTCTTCTCCTGAGTGATTTTTTGTTTTCTGCCGAGATTTTCCATTCTCATCACCATGATCATAAGAAAGTCAACTTTCTTGGAAGAAAGAGACGTGGTGTGTAAGTCTAATATGAATATGGCTTCATTTCATCATAATCACCAAACATCACAACGCCATCGCCATCACCATCACCATCACCGATATAAGGAAAAAAAGTGGAACGAGGCATAATACCATAATGTAATGTAATAGCACTTTTCCTTATTATATCATGTGCATGTGCTCACACCAGTTAAAAATCGAAGTTAACCACGATTTTAAGGAGCGGAGCAACAGCATTTTGCGAACGAGTGTGCCGTGTCCGATAGGTTTTTCTTGCTCTCGTTGTAGGTGGCGGTGGCATTAATCTGCTTGTGCCTGCCCATATTATTCCCATTTGTATGCTAAACTCTTCTCCACACACAAACATTTTTACACGTTTTCTAAAGTAACTCGGGTGGCTCACTCACACGACATGACTTTTCAGAATGGCAAGGGAAGACCCATGAGCCCATCATTATCCTCGTGTTTTTTCAGCCATTTGCCCAAATTCTACATAATTCTATAGCAAGCGCCGCGTACTTTGTTTGCACACTTTTTTATTACATATTAGAATGCTGCGTTGTTTAGTATTATAGTAGTTTATGTATGTACCTAACATGCCGCAAGAGAAAGAACAGGAAGAGCAGCAGTCGTCAAGTCAGTCATCTCATCTTATTTCATCTCATCTCTCCTTCGTCATCTCACTCGTTTCGTCGTAAAGAATAAAAAAGTTTTTTTTTCTCTCTTCTTACTCCATTCCATTTGAAAAAAGTTACATTCACAATATTATTCACCTCACATCATATCACGACTCGACTACCTCAGTGAGTCTCTGCCTCGTGCAAGCCTCGGTTCAGTTCCGTTGGTTGAGTCATTCGCAGCAAAGCATTGTTGTTTTGAAGAGAGGAGAGTGAAGTGTGAGACTTTTACTTATTTATTATCTTCCAGAGATGAAAATTTACCACGGCTTTTAATGGCTAGTGGCTTTTAATGGCTATTCACAATGATTATTATGCTTTAACTCTACAATGTATTATAAGGTGGCTTGGATTTATGAACAATAACGGCTAGCCGTTAAAATCCACCTTGCCATGTCTGTTGATGTTCCCTTCAGTCATCACATGATGGTAAGGAGAGCGAAGCGTCTTTTTCATTTTCTTTCTAATATCCTGCGTGCGTAGTTTGTCTCGTCTCATCTCGCAACTCCAACCACTCCTTTTCCTTAGCTTATTACTATTAAAAACACAATGCTTTTGCAACTTCTTTTTTCTCTCTCACTCCCATTAATATTACCGAGTAGAATCTCAGTTTCGGTGATGTTTATGTACACCGTGACTTTATAATGTGTTTAGTAAAAGCATTTTGTGATGGCTGCAACTCAGGCATGCCGCCGCTGGCTTGTTGTAGAGTCGACGGTTAATACTCAAGAAATCACCTCTTTTCCTTTCCTCTCTGCTGTCGTCGCTCCTTTTGCTCGCTGCACGTGTGGAAATGGAGAAGCGTAATTTATCCCTCATGAATGTACCATTAAGAAAAAAACTGGCAACCACTTGAACATAAATGATGATTATATCAGACCATCGCCGTCATCGTCATCATCATCATTATCATCGTGCTGATGCAAAACAGGCGACTCTGCACTTGCCTGCCTGCATGGCAAAGATTTATTCTATTCAGCCTGACTCGTTCCCAGCAGAATCTAGTTAGTTAATGAGTTAGAAAAAATGCTGCTTATTTTCAATGAATGAATGAAATGCATCAATGCTTTTATACTATGACGAAGCAGTGGATGGACAGGGAGGAAAAACGGGGAGATTTGGTGTCAATAACCATTAATTACAAGAATGAATGCAGACAGACCAGCAGCAGACTGGATGGAAACTTTCATCGAGCATTGGCAAGTGGCACTGTCACGCTATTTCATTCCTTTATGTATATAGCTGCATTTTATGGAGTGCCAAAAAACGGAGAAATTCTCCTTTATTTCAATTTTATTGCGTCTTCCTCTTTCTCTCATATTTGATAAGTCAAGTCAAAGTCATTAGAACTGCAATGCAAACGACTCGCTGCAGCACGACGAATCATTAAGAAGCCCGGAGTTTAAGGAACCGACGGCGCGGCGGCTCTTTTCCCCGGACAGGTTGGTTTTAAATGTGCAATTAATTTTTGTGGCAAGAGGAAAAGCTCGCGTTTCAACTTTTATTGGGAATGGCATGTCATGTGTGAAAAAGTGATTACGCGTGTGAATGCGACGCGTGCAAGAGGCCAGGGCCAGAGCCAAAGCTGCTGCTAGAGTATTGATTACTATGATGTATTATGTAGGTACATACATACATGTACACAAACTATGAGCTGGTGAGAATGAAAGGTTTTCGTAGTGAATGTCAATTTTTATGAAACACCCGCACATAAAACACTGCCTAGGCATGACAAAGTAATAAAAGTGACGTAAGTCAATTAAAACCTTTTTACAGCCGCAATGCTACAATACTGAGTGAAAACCGTCCCCGACCGCAACTTAGCTCTAAAGACAAAAGCAAGTTTGACAGCTGGAAAAAATTACTGGTGGCAGTTTTTGTTCGTGAGACTCACTCACTAAAGGTGGAAACTCCTGGGCTAAATAATTATGAAGGCACGTTCCTCACGACTCCATTTCACTCACCACGAATGAGAGAGTGGCAACCGGCTTTAATAGTCACACAAACACTCACAGTCACACACACACGCTTCAATTTCTGTACATTCCTTCTTTGGCTTGTCTGGCTCAGTTCACGGTTTCTTTCTCAAATTGATGTGGAGAGTGAAAAAATAAGCAGTAGGCGTTTTATGCTCTTCTGCTCATGTTTGCTAGTCCTCCACTTTAAATCCTTTCCTTCCATTATGCATGAAACGAGGAAGGATAATGACAACAGAAAGAAAAGAGACACGAGGACACGAGCAATTGAAATCCTCCCCAGTCTTTTCCACGGCAATTGAAGCCGGCAGAGTTTTTCGCTCGTGTCTTTCCATTTCATTTGTTCACTCTTTATTTGCTTATCGTAATCGTGCATTTCATGAAATGGGAAAATGGCCCTAAATGAGGACAAGTGGAGCTTTTCGCAGCAACAAACAGAGAAACAATCGTTATACATTCACACTCACTCTTGTCACATCACATCGTCATCATAAGCATCTTTACCAGCAGCAACAGGATCACATCACATCTCATTACACTGCACCAGGTAAAAATATTTTTCACCTGAATCTTTATAAATGCTCTATACCAAATTCGTGCTTGGAATAAAAAATGAAAGCTCTTTTCTTGATGACGACATCATTTCATTCCATGTCTCTTACTTATTTATTCCACTTGCTGCTTTTCCAAATATGTAATCAACTGAGTGAAGCCATAACATAACAATCATTTTTCTATATGACCCTCATGATTATTGCCACGCCATAGCAGTGGCACGCTCTCGCTCTCGAAGAAGAGGTAAAAGTGCAAATGTTGGAAAAACAGCCAAATTTTATTTTCATAGCATAACGTCGTGTTTACCTTGGAGGATGACAACGTTTTTCCCTTTGGATTTTTGTATTCCTCTTGAGAGGCGTGTGGTGTAAGTGACTAAAGTAAGCCATAAATTCAAATAGAATATCAGAGTGAGTCAATGCATGCTTTAACTTTATACAAGCTAAAGCTAATGTTAAATTCAGTAATAAACGGTTTTATATTTTATATACACATGTCGCTTAGTCGCTGCACGCGCGCACTTCATTACAATGGCACTGTCTGAATCATTACGGTGACGATGTGGATAAAAAAACTGCTTCAAAGTTCAAACGAAAAAGACATTAACACGGGCGCGTGCAATTGCGCCTTGTTTCACTTTACTTGACACAAGTTACCTTGCCAAGCCAAAACGCGTCAGAGCTTGCACCGTTGCAACCAAAATAGCAAGCGATGACGATGAGAGTTTCCTATGTACTTTACTTTACATGCGATCATCAACACGAGTCGTTAAGTTAATCTAATTGAGTGAACAAGCCGAATATAGAATGCGCAATGTAAGTAATCATAACATTTAAAAAGTTTTCGGCACAACACAACCAAAGAAAAAGCTTAAATGTAAATGATCCACGGACTCCGTAACCTTTTGCATGATTTATGTATGATGTTAGAGCGTGACAATAATAACCGAATGATCGTTAGGTGATCATGTTGTTATTCATGTGTGTCATATTCATGCTTGCTAAAAAAAAAACTTTTATTAAATCAATTTTTACGGCTAAGCGTCGCACCTGAGCTGCTCTTAAAGCCGCCAGCGTTTTTCCTCATGAACTGGTTTTCTTTCATACAAGTTCCTGGAAAGGTGAATGAGAACTTTCTTCTTTGAAGTGAGCAGCCAGCTCATTTTCAAACATTTTCCTTGAATATTTTTTAAAATTTCAATTCAGTCATTGACAATCAAATTCCATAAAAAATTCGGGGTGGACGTGGATTTTTACAATCTGGATCTCAAACCCTCACCCAGCCCAGCCCACCACACCTGACTTTTCCAGGTCTCAAAAATTCAACTCAGCAACAACCCTCGGGCACGCACCTGACGAAGAATGGGATTTTAAATCTGAACAGAGCTGAGAAATGTGGCATGACCATGAAAATTAAAGCATTTCAAAACAGATTTTGCAGCAGGTTACTGGAAACAATCGTACCTAGCTAAAAGGAGTTTCTGCTGTAAATATTTGTTACAATACAATTTAAATTTTTTTCTTACATCTTACACAATGTATTACAATGTCTCATTCGCTTTTCGCGTGTCTGTCATGTCATGTCAAAATGAGAATTCTCAAAGATAAGATCAAGACGACCCCATAAATCCGAGTTTCGACTGCCGATCCCAAGAAAATGTCGATGCCTCAAGAAGCAATGACTAAGGAGGGAACCCTCCACTCCATTCATTCCTGAAGTTATTATCTCATTTCAAAAACATTAGACAAAAGACAAGCAGCACACTAATGATTTGATTGAATCACAGGTGCAGGCAGGTGGCTCACTCGACTCGTCGTATTTCACCTTTTACTTTACTACACCCTTGCTTCATCTGACTTTTTTAGTATTCCCCACACACACGAACAAAGGAAAAGGTGATACATTTCTAATAGCTTGAATCATCATTTTTCTTCGCTAAAGGCAGAATCAAAAGTGACCGAACTGCTTGCTTACTTTTGATTCTACTCGTCTCATCCATCAATCCATTGTTTGAAGAGGTGACGCAGATAATTTTTTTAGGTGTGATCTAATTGCATGTATGTGGATGTGAATCTGTGTTCATTTTCATTCATTCTCTGACCCACGGCAGAATCTTTTGCTTCAGACTCAGTCGCGTGAATCCTTTGAATCGCCTCTGACCTGCTGCCGTCTTAAGGTCCCATTTTCTAATTTATTGCATTTCTTATCATAATCTTGCATAATCGGAAAATTGTGCCCTTTGAGACAATGTAAACCTGAAGATGAATAAGCCAGTGGTAATTTTCAAACTGATCCGACCTGAAGATAATCCACGGTTTGAAGATGAATGCTATAGAATTCGAATATGTATCTTCCTATAATGTAAACCTATTTATTTTTTTCTCTTTTGCTTTGGTGGTGATTCCGACTTCCTCGGACTGACACTGCAGAGAGACCGTGATTGAATGGGAGTGTGTGATAAAAATGGGAGCACATTGTCGACTGTCGAGTGAAATGCGTGTTCTCAATCATGCAGCGTGTGTGAAAGAGTTTTTCGGCGAAACGTGAGACTTGAGCCAAGTGGCTAAATGGTCCACTTTTGCGGAGCTCTAGAGAATATCACATTTTCAGTAGAACTCCAACGAATCTTTTTACCTACTCGGAATAAACCAGAGTCTATCTAGAACACATATCAAGTGTAAAACGAGTTTACTGGAAATAACACCCTTTTTTAACTCAACTTCTGCACATTGGCTCATCACATCACCGGTTTCATACATGGAGATAAAAAACTTATGTGCACAAGACACATACAATAGAGAATTTCCGTCCACCTACAACACGGCGACAACGGAGCCCACACACTCCACGACTCAGTCGTCATTTCATTTTGGAACGGTTTTCCCGAGAAATGTGGTGGAGTGATTCCATGCATGCTGCTATGATCGTTATTTCTTATAGTATGTATCTAACTCGTTCGTTCGAGGAAGCGGGGAACATTCGCAGAGAAACGGCAGTGCAGCAGCAGGAGGAGTTGGCGAGTCGGAAAAAGTAGACATTCTTCTTAAGCTGAACTGAGCCAGAGTCTCCGTCGCAGTTTCGTTTCACTCACTTCACCAGGTCAAACCTGAAGAGCTCGCACGTGCAGGCAGCTCTACCCTACTGACGACGAGATGAAAGGAGTTGTGTGTGTGGCATAAAGCACACTTTACTCCACTTACACTTTTTTTTCTTGGACAGGCAAAAAAATACCTCCATCTCGAATTCTTTCTAGAATCTGCTGTGTTCCACTTCCACATTCACGGGCGATGATGCGACTCAATGTGAGTCAGAAAAAAAATTGCTTCTCCTCTAGGCTCATGCAAAAAATACCAGTTCCAGGTTTATACATAATTCGTAGCTCATGATGTACTTTAGTATATGACTATTGTTGGAAAATGAATTCAAACAGTTTTAGACTATAAACACAAATCAGTCCGAGTATCAAGTTTTTATTGCAAATTTTTCATTATCTATTTAAAATGTCTTGAGTATTTACAGAGTAAATCAGATCATTGGAAATGTATGTAAAACTCTCTGGCTTGGAATTTCCAACTTGGAAGTGCAACGTTTGCTCAGGCCCAAGCTCAACAAAGCACCAGGAATTTCTCTCTCATCTCGTTCAAAACATGTGGAGACACCTGTGGAGATGAAGAGACATTTCAAGATGGAATAATAAAAATGTATGTAAAAAAATAAACCACTGAAGAAATCATTAATTTTACTAAATATTTTACCCGAGATGGTGGCGGCTGCCTTTTCCAAAAGTCGAGGCACTGCAATGACTTCATTTTCATCAGTACAAGGCGACAAGAGACGTCAGTGAGCTCTACTGGGTCAGACTGGCGTCTACACTTGAGTCGTAAAATTTTCAGTCCTGCAATTAATGAAACAAAAATTAAAAATCCGGCAAATTAATTAACTCTCTACTTAACTAGATAAATAGGAATGCAAAATCCTTCTAACATACTTTCTAGACAAGAAATTGGTTTGGTTAACGCGACGTTCAAGTGGTCCTGTTCCAGCTTGTGGAACATTTCCTCGGAGAAAGTGTTGATAGCATCACAGTCTGATAAGCTCACGCCGGTCAAGATGTCATCAATTAAGTCCACATATCTCGTGTTGAGAATCAGCTCCTCTACGTTGGGCATCTCGTCGTACACAATGTTGACAATATTGAGGAGGGCGGAAATTTCCAGCTTTTTGATTCTGGGAAATATTCGGGCCGCCTCGTGCAAACCAACTTCATCTGCAAAGTCACCCGGTAACTTGAGCTCCTCCACGGTTTCCACGGGTTGAATTCCAAACTTTAAAAAATCTTCCCACTCGTGCATCGAGTTGGTAAAGGAGAGCCTCTTCAATACGGGGAAGTGTCTTTTGTACGAGACATCCGGAAATGAGACGCAGATTTGCCCCAATACCGACCCTTTGATGGTGAGAGCTTCGAGATTCTTGAGACAGGGAAAGTCCACCACGAAATTGGAGCTCATGGCGAAATCAGAAATTCGGAGAAATCTCAGCGAGTTGCTTTGACTCTCGAGAAAAACTTTTAGGCTCGGGTCGGTTAAGAACGAGCCCCAAAAGTCCAGGTGCAAATGCTTCAACTTCAGTCCCATCTTCGCGAGCGTCATTAAATGCGCGTCTTCGATCTCTGCAGCAATATGAAGACTGGTAAATCTGTAATTCTTTCCTTTCTCGATCGCCTCAATAAAACAAGTCAGCGCTCTGCCGTCTATGCCGTTGTGATCTATCAGGGCGAGCTTATCGAGGACTGGCGCTTTTCCCATGATTTTCGAGAAAAACTGAAAAATATTACTGTTCTCATTGTCGTCCGTTAAAGTCTGGACAAAATGTATGGTCAGCTTGTGGAGCATGGGGAAATTCAACGTTTGGGGCACATTTGTACTAAATAAATTCTGACCCCGCTCGTCCCTGATGGTAAGCTCGGAAACGTGCGGACTCACGCTTTCGAACAGCTCTCCAATCACTTTCTCATCGCGGTCCGCCTCCTCAATCACAGAAGTTCCTATGTCGATCTTGACAAAAGAGAAATTCTTTCCGCTTTCAGAAATGCATCCAATGAAATTTCCCACATCTTCAATTTTATGATTTGGAATATTTGTCCAGTAATTGTCGTTGTTGAAACTGATGTAGTTGCAGCTCTGCCAGAAGAAAGCAAGCGTTGTACTGTTCCAGGTGGAATTCACTAGTCGGCACGACTTCAAATCACCAAGTGGAAGGTACTCAAAAATCTTTCTTAGCACCTGCAAAAAAAACAAAGAAATTGAAACGTCGCATTCATTTTTAAACATGTTTAAGAGACTCGTAATCTTTTAATGTACCACTTCTAGAAGCAACGGGTTTTTCGCCTGGCACACAACTTTCCACTCGGGCAATCCATCGCCCCCTTCAGGGGTGGTGGAAGTGGAAGGCGACGTCATGTCAATAACAACTCAAAATAAGTTTTGATAAATCTCCTCAATCACTCAGAATGTGTTGCGTGAAGACAAAGAAAGTTTGACAGTTTACAAATTTTACATATACAAAAAAATTACAAATCAGACTCAACACCTCCTACTATAGAGTTGATTAAAACAATAGTAAAACACTATTGCACACTTAATTTTAACTGCTATTGCTGCGCCAATAAAAGTGTTGCAATTTTAGTGGGCTACTACATTACACATAATTTTAATCATTTCGCTTTCATTTTCATTCCACACTCACTCAACCATGGTAAACATGCACCAGTAATTGTAATGTTTTAATACATCTAGGATGAGCTAACTAAATATTACATTTCCATTTATACATTACAAGAGCATTTAGAATGCTTTATTTAAGGCTTTTGTCAACGATTTTTATTCACGCATATAAAAATCTGCACATAAGAAACAGATGTATCTCACAGAGGTTATCCGACTCTTATGTACAGATATTGTAGATATCAATGCATGTTGAAAATTTCAACTTGAAATGTGCACACATGAGAAGAGAATGTGAGAGGGTTACAGACTGTAACTTACAGTAGTAAGTATAACCCAGTTTACATAAGGCTAGCCTGAACCTGCTAGGCAAATTTGTTTTTCATCTTCGCAGATACGTTTTTGCAAAATTTGTCGTTTTCTGGATGCTAATATCCCCCTGGCCTCGCTTATTTTACTGGACCGACAACAACGTAACAATCTTACTGTAAGACGTAGTCTGGTAAGGCTGAGAGTTAAGAGATTTTTGCTGTGGGGTCTTTAGTTGAAAAAAAGGTTAGTGTTGCAAAATTGGAAAAGGTTTTTGTTTGTAAAATAATTATTGAATTTAATAACCTTGCAACAGATTATTAACAAATTGAATTTACTTTTATTTTACTAGAAGGCTCATCTTTCGGGGTTTTGTTGGAAGTTGGAAGTTTGTAGCAGATTGCGACAGGGAAAAGTCAATTTGTTAATTGGGAAAATTGGAAAGTAAAATGCCTAATTCCAACAATAACAACCAAAATTCTGGTCAAGGAGCGAAATCCTTTTTCACGTTTGTTGCTGGTGCTGCTGTGGGTGCCGTAGGTAAGACTTTTTTGAAGCCATTAAAGAATCTAACTGTTTTACTTAACTATACAATAATCTAATTCGTGCTTATAATATTTATTTATTTTTTAGCTGCAGGAGCTGCGTGGTACATGGCTTCCGAATGTTCCGAGGAGCAACCGCATCGTCACCAGACTCAGCATCAAAATCATTATTCAGCGAATCACCCAGCTCATCGTCCCCTGGCACCCGCCAATGACACAACAGACAAGGACCTGGACGAAAAGGATGGTTCCCTTAAAGTATGCGAAATCTGTTTCGCAAGCTTCGTCGAACTGAAGGAGTGTGGAGTGCAGATTGTGTCCACACCCTGCGGTCACGTCTACTGCAGGGACTGCATCATTGGTGCCTTAACGGTCAAGCCAGAGTGTCCCCACTGCCGTAGCACAGTGAATGAGCGGGATTTGCGGAGATTGTATTTGTAAGACGGGACTTACGGCAATCAAAATGACACTCCGTTAATTGTTAATTGAAGAGGAAAACTCCATCTTATCAATAAAATACCTGGATTAGATACGCATTAGATTTAATACGACACAGTACGTCTCATTTTCCAATATTTCGCATCGCAATCAACACAGTTTTATTTACAAGAAGAATTTTCAAATCGCCGTCATTTAATGTTACAATTATTTTCAACTGTGATTTTCGAAAGAAAAAAGAGAATTGGCGGCTGATGAGTCAATGGGGGTAAATCCAGCGTAGTATGTAAAAGGTACTATTAAAATCTACTTGCCAGTTAATTAAATGCGATGCGATGCTAACGCTAATTAATGTACTCATAATTTTAATTTAAACACTCTTGAAATACACTGTTATTATTATTTAAAATATCGAGTTTACCATTAATTGTAATTAAGAAGTTACAATGTAGTCTGTCTACATGTGTTAATTAATAGACCATAATTACTACTGTTATTTATTATTCAATGTAATTATAATTGATGATTGATGATTGATGAATATTACCGAATAAAATCAAGTGAGTGACAATTCATTTTTCTTTGTGTTACCTCTTCGAATTAGAAATCATTTTTTAAGCTGAAGAACATTAAGTTGGGAAATTGTTGAGGTAGTGCAGTACAAAATGCAGTTTTCAGTGAAGATAATTTATATTTTTAATACCAAATTACAGTTTAACAATTTTTGGCGAAATTGCAATATTATGCAAAGAGTTAATTTAACCTCCGACAATTTAATCAGAAAACCAAGAAATCAACCATTTAAAGCGTCCATGATTAAATAGTTTACTACTGCATAATTGACGATGAAACATTTTAGACAAAATTTGTACGTACCAGGTGGTAACATTGAAATAAAATGTTAATTTGCAATAATAAAATGGACAATGTCATTAACAAAAGTAAAGCATGCAATCACAAACATGAACCACATCTCCATTTCTGACTTTGTTTGCGTATTAAAAGTAGATAAATCAGCAATGTCTATAGATTTTAATCAACATCTTGATTAAACTCGAGTTGCAATGAGCTACAATAGTATGAAATAAAATACTCATGAAATAGCCCATAAATTCAAATCAAAGCGATAATTTACCTTATATAGAATAATGTAGCAAAACTAAAATAAAAACGTCAATTTACTAAACTAGTGAAAATTAGAATTTTACCCAGACCTTGACAGTTTGGCTTCAGAAATTGTATGTATACCTATATTGACGTAATGCGAGATTAAAAAGGTTTTCCCATCAAAAATAGTAACAAGCAATTAAAGAATGAACAAAAATATCCTTTGCGTCCTTCTTTATCCTATCTTGTTCTGTTACCGTTACCGTTACCGCTCTTATTCATAAATAACGACTAGTTGAATTGAGATGAGTCACAAAGTTAATATGTCAAGAGCTCCAACAGCTCCAATTCCGATAAGGCTTTGCGACAAAACAGTTACAAGATCAGTCGCGTTGCAGAGTTACTAAATATTTCGTACATTTAGAGTCGCTCGTCGTTTTGCTCTGCATCAATATAATATAACGGTGAGTGTTATGATTCATTCGTTTCATTTCATTCATTAAACCATGGATTTCATCTTTGCCAAAAAAATGGTAACATTCAATATCAAGGTGAGACTGATTTTATGTCAGCCATCTTTCTGACAGGAAGGCATTTTTGCACCACTCCAAAGACAATTTTATTTTTACGTTTTCAAGTTGATTTTACCAATTTTAACTCTAGCGAGTCTTGGAGGTGGATATGGGCTCATGTTGAATTTTGCAGTGAAGCTGCTGTTAATGAAGCTTTGTAGACACAGTAACCTCTATACCCAGTAGCCCATTTCTTGATGGTGACTTTAAGGCTATATCTAAACGGCCACGGTTACACACGAGGTAAAGCACATCTTTTATTTTAAGGGCCCTCCTGTGCTACCTGATGCTTTGCTGCTGCTTCTTTGTAGGCAGGCGTCACAGGATATTTCTTCTGACACGTTACGTTATCCTTATGCACACGTTAATAATAGCAAAAAGCTCTTTTACTATTGACTGGCTCACTGGTTGAGAGTTGAGATGAGACGATAGATGAACTTTGGAAGATTCGCTTAGAAGCAAAAATGACAAATGAATTTTCATGGTTTGGTGACTGACGGCGAGATTTTGAGATTCTTCTTCAGACTGCAAGTGAATTTTTGTTTCATTTGCAATAGTAAATATTCCATAGTTTATAAAAAAAATTACTTTTTTACATGAGCGCAGCAACATACAGTGAGCAATTTGTATCCGCCGAAACCTCGCGTGCGTCATGTCATCATCGTCATCGTCTTCATCTTCATGTTTTAAAAAAAATTCAAACAAGCGTTTTTATCATTGTCAATGCTGTACAAGACTAAAACAAATTATAATTAATTATGATTAGAGTGCGATTGCGAAAATCAAACCCATCTTTCAAATTCAAAAACACGTCCTTCTCGAGCTTTTTTATTGCATCATCATAAATCATTAAGAAAATCGATTTCATCTTGCCTTCATTTCTGGAGAAAATCCATAATAATTTTAACCACATTTCACCACACAATTAGTGGGCAAATCCTTCAATTTTAGTCTCTTACCTTTCACACGAAACGCAACCAAAACCCCAATTTGAGCAATACCGAGATTACCGACACTTTAAAGAATGTGCTCATCCCGAAAAGTCGAAAATAAAAAATGATTACCAGAGTTAAGTTTCGCTTAGCGAGTTTCAATTATAATTTGTTTGCTTAATATTAATTTTAATCTACCCAAAAACATTTTTATTATCACAAAGGAAAATGTCTCAAACATTTTCCAAATAATGAAATCCCAATCCTTCTAAGCACGAACCCATAATTTAATAAAAATAAATTATGCCACGTGTAAAGCCGCTGTGATTACAAAAGCCGTTATTTAATTTTTTATACAATTCTGAAAAAACATCGTTCTTAAATACAGTTAACAATTCGCTCGGCTAAGTCCTGCTATCAGATATTTAATAATTTATGGGCGCACGCACAAAAAATGTGTAAGCAAGCAAAAGTTGCTCCCTTTGTAGAATTAATTCGTCTTTCTATGCATGTGTGTAATTAATTTAATTTAATATGTGATTTAATAAAGACTGATTTAATAAAGACTGATTTAATGCCATGAAATTGAATAGGTAGGTAGGTTACTTGGTATACATACACAGAATGAATTCAACAAGGACTGAGTAAAAAATTGCGTGACTTATGTAAAGTGCATAATTCATAATTTTGAGCACAAGCCGTTATTTAATACAATGCATTATGTAAATGTATGCAATTTTATCCTAAACCACCAACAAAGCAAAGTTGCAGCAGCTTCTAAATAACAGTCGCATCGCCTTGCAGTTTTATTGCAAGTTGCAACAAATAAGCATGGGAATTGGACCACATTATCTGCTGAGAGTTGATTGAAATAAAACATTTGAGATTTTCATTTTAAACACAAAACAACTTTTCTTCATCTTATCAAATTTTTCTAAGGATTTTTAATTTTAAGGATGATTAGGTCCTTCACAATTTTTCAGCACCATCGCCTAAGCCAAAAGCCTCTTTTTGAAACCAAATTTCTTCTTACATAATAAACATGCAAGGAGACAAAGCTTCTTTCAAAAAGTAATATAACATTACAAGATGCACCATTAATTTTTGCGACAGGTTAAGTTAGCCAAGATGGAAAATACAAAATGGCCAATTGTGGATGGGCAGTGTGTCGAGTGTGTCATTGAAACAGACATTGTCAATGAAGTCGTCACGGCGTAACTGCAACAGTGAAAAAACTGTAGCCGCTGTTAGAACAAAGTATCTACATATAAAAAGAGCGTCAATTCAATGATCGTCATCGTTATAAAAATTGACAATGAAAATGAAACACTTTGCTGCTGCTGCACTTGTCTGAATTAAATTTTACATTCTACAGGACAAGAAACAGAATTGAATAGTCAAAAGAATACATTACCGTTACCGACAAGAAGACAGAAGTAGTTTACCTTGGGCTTTACCTTTTTGTCATTTCACTCGAGTTAGAGCTAGAAGGTACTACAACTAAAAGTTAATACGTTTTTACACTGCATTGATTGCTATTGCACAGTTATTTAATGCTAAATGCAAAATACAACTTTACTTCACTTGAGCTCAGTAATTTTTTTGCTAGATGGGAAAAATGTGGACAATGATGATTATGATGATGAAAATGTGCGTGATCTAAAGCATAAATTTTGAGATTCGCACTAACATGAAAAAGAAATATTTAGATTTGCGCTTCACTACAAGAACAATGTTGAAATCAATAGGGGACTTTCATTAGGATTTTATCAGTCTTTACTAACACAGCAGCAGCATCATCGTTGTTTCGCTTAACTTCTTACTTACTACCTGAAACTCTTGTGTTTGATAATACTATAGAATCAATTGTAAATTGCTCATGTTAACAATCAACATTAGCTGACTTGAGAGCTTTTAGATCAATTTTCTGATTCACGCAAATTTTTGTTCACCTTTACCTAGATAATGTGGTTCGCAATAACAAATCTATCTACAAAGGCTATATTTTCCTTCTCTGCCTGCATGGAAATCCTCAATTCCTTACATTGAGCACCATTTTTCATGCGATTGTGATGATCATGACATGACATGACGAGCCTTGTTCTTTTCTGTGGATATCCTGCTGCAAAACGAGCCTTATCTTCATAATCACAATATCATCACTTCTCGTACCCTTAACGCCTACTACAAGTACCTTCGCTCTCATCATCGCTAGTTACTTTTTACATTTCACTGACTCTAATACGTGATGTGATATATGTCTGCAAAACTTTAACCTAACATTATGAATATCATTATTATTATTATTTCTTACTACAACAAGATACGATAACCATTTTTTTACTACCTCCAAAGTTGCCGCAACTCCGCAACTCACTCACTCACACTACGATGATGGAGAATGGAGACTCTCCTCTGTTAGATTTATTAATGCTTTGTCTTTCGCAGCGGCTACAAGCTTTAAAACTGAATAGTTTAAGCTAAGAAGCCCCTGGGGTGATTTCATTAGGAACTTGGAAACCAATTAGCGGCTACGTGACAAAAGTGTCTCCAGTGTCTGGTTCGTTCTGTCTTCATTTACTGAAGAATGGAGCAGCCAGAGAAATTTGGTTAAACCTGCCAAGAAATTTTCCCCTTTGTTCATTTAATAGAGTTTTAAAAAAGTGGTAGCGGTTGGTTAGCAAAGTGTTTCTGCGTGTGCAGAGTTTTTAGTTGACTGGCGTCTTCAGTTCAGCGATTTAGAATGATCCACAGCTATTCATTGTGATGTTCATCAATTACGGTCGAGTGAATTAATTTTCTTCATTAAGTTACGAAAAGTGTAATTTTCTGCGTAGCTAGTCATATTCTGCAGTGATCTGATACACGAAAGATTAAACAAATGGAGTACATCATGGAGTACACAGATACAATCTCCTGTATAAGTCCAGAGGAAATTAGGTGAAATGTAGAGGAACGAAAGTGATCAGAGTGATTAAAGAACTTTAATTGTGGTTCGTTCACCTAAGCATTGATTGTCGCAGTGATTCAGCGATATCTACACCAGATACAACTCAAATTCTCCAACATTTTATGTGAATCAGTGGGGTGGAAAATTATCCCATTTACTAGAAGCATTTAGCATGCCCCAAGCCAGTTAAAATTAATCCTGCAATATTAACCTTCATTTGGATTCCTTCATATTTTACAATATCGCCATAACCTATGGGAATAATTTTTTTCTGCTTGGAAATTGAAAATGGGCTACGTTTACGTTACTTGTGTCACAGGGCGGTTTTACAGTTTATGTCGTGAGATGTGGAATCGGGAAGCCGGAAAAAAGTGGTGAATCATGTCGATTCAGGATCCTTGGAAATCCTTAACGAGAAAAAAGGACTTGGAAATCTAGTGCAAAGGACAAGGCGAAACGCTAAAAAAAATTATTCCGTGCTGCTGAAAGTTCGCGTTCGTGCCTCGTTTCCGAGGCGTCACCTACGCGCGTCTTACTCCAGCTCCTTCGGGAGGCAACGCCTTCGCTTATCATGCGGCATTTCTCAATACCCCGCAGCCGTTCGGCACAGAGTTGGAATGTCGACAACAGGTAAGCACAATTTTCCAACTGTAACACTTAAATTTTCTTAAACCGTCACGAAAACTGAGTTTTAAAGTAGCACGCGTCATTTTACTGTGTGGTGCGTGACATCAGTTTTCTGAGTGACCTTCTGCTTGATATCATCCTTCAACTAAAACCAACTTTTTCGAGGTCTAATCACAAATTAGCCTCTCATGCAGAATCACGATCGTGTCATCCCTTAAAATATTATGCAACTCTCACTTCTAAATCCCAATTAAGCGCGTGCACCATTACTGTACCATAATTTGAGAAAAATCGTGCTGCCAGGATTATCCTTTGCGAAATGCACGCGCTGCAAATTCAATCAAGCCTAAATTAGCATTTTGTTACTTACCTATGTAAATATTTCATTTTCATCGCATGTCATTTTTCTTCGATAATCAAATCATTGTCAATGCTCAATTCATTAGCGGGAGAGATTTTGCTAATTTAGAATGTGCTAATTTTTTTCGCAGTGTTTGTAATGTATAAAATAAAAATGTTTAAATTTTCATTCAGGCTGAACATAGCTTCAAACAACAAACCGGCGAGAAGCTACAAGAAATTCTTTCTGCTTGTATGGAAGAATTACAAGTTGCAGATAAGGCATAAAACGCAGACAATCACGGAGGTTCTGCTGCCCCTCTTATTTACAATTGTGCTCGTCATAGTGCGGAATATCGTTCCGTCTAATCATGTCACCGAACCGACTATTTACGAGCCCTTGCTGCTCGAAAATTATCCTCCAAATGTGGTTCGGACGAAATGGTAAAAAAATACTCATCTTCTTATGTAACAAGAAAACTTTAAACTCTCTTTAAAAACGAAAAAAAAATCTTAATAAAAATATTTATTTTATTTCCAAATGAAGCCACGAAATCTACTACACACCAAACAATTCTCTGGTCAACTCGATAATGCAAAAAGTCAAGGAGCGTTACTTCGACCAAGTAGGATTAAAATATAACTGTGAGTTTGGAAAATGACATTTTACAAGTTTCGACTGAAACTTAAATTCGTTATTTATGAAATAAATTTTATTTTTTTCCTGCAGTCACTGCTTTTGAGACTGAACATGAAATGGTGGAGGGGTACAGACTGTCAGCGAAGAACGTTAATCACAGCGCGGACCCAGAAGCAACGAGTCCCGTCTTGGCTGGCGTCACATTTGACAGTAATTTCTCGAGCGAGCTCTTTCCGCGTGATATTCATGTAAGATATTATTATGCAAATTAGCACTAATTAACATTAAAATGTCTATTAGTAATAATAAACTATTTTCCAGTATAAGCTTCGATTTCCCGCAAATCAGCGAAGCAAATTCGACTTAATCAGCGAGAGACTGGGCATTAAGCCTTCATGGTACACGGAGCTGGTATACCCCCTGTTCCAACTGTTGGGTCCCAGGTCGAAGGACGATTTGTCCGGGGGACTTCCAGGGTACAGTGAGGAAGGCTTCCTGTATTTGCAAAATGCCATCGACCGAACTCTCACAAGAGAGCTTTTGGACGCGTCGGAGGTGGGTCGCTACGACAAGTATAATATTAAGCTGCAACGGTTTCCGTACGGGCCGTACTATGACGATAAGTACCTGATCGTGCTTCAAGGCTGGCTTCCGTTTATCATCATGCTCAGCTTTATTTATCCAGTCATCAACATTACCAAGTCCATTGTTTACGAGAAAGAAAAAAGACTGAAGGTATAAGACTTTTAGACAATTAACGCAACATTTTTTTCTAGCTTTGTAATCATTTATTATGCTCAATTAAAATTTTGCGTGAAAACATCTTCAAAATGCGTAACAAAAACAATTTTTTACACCAGGAATACATGAAAATGATGGGACTGAATAACTGGATGCACTGGATGGCTTGGTTCACAAAGAGTTTTACCTTTCTTATTGCATCTGTTGCAATGATGAGTGCGCTGCTGAAGGTCAGCCAAAATTCTTCAGTGCATTACATACAAATATATTAAAACGCTATTAATTATTTCAGACAATTTTTTATTATACATTAATGAGCTAAAATTCATTCACCTTGAGCAAAATTTTGTTTATCGTTTTCCAGCTAAAATTCACAGAATCTCAAGACCTGGCCATCCTCTCTGCGAGCGATGGAACAGTCATCTTTTTCATCTTCGTAATATTCTCCTTTCAAATCATTTGTTTCACCTTTTTCATCTCCAGCTTGTTTTCCAATGGTAAAATATCTTATTTAACGAAGCTAATTTAGCGTAATTTATTTTCTAAAAAAATCAATTTTATTTTTTAGCAAACGCTGCGGCCACTGCAGCTGGAACGATTTGGTTCCTTCATTACGTGCCATACGGATTTCTACAGCCACAGTACAATCTGCTCTCCAGAACCACAAAGCTCATTTGCTGCCTTCTCAACAACACCGGGGTGGCCTTCGCCTGCCAAATTTTATGCATGTTTGAGGGGAGCGGGGAAGGCAGTCAATGGGCCACCATTTTCCAAGCTTCCGGTCCAGACGATGACTTTTCCCTGGGCGACTGTTTAATCATGATGCTTCTCAATGGGCTCATTTACCTGTTTCTTGCATTTTACATTGAAGCAGTGAGACCCGGAGATTACGGCGTTCCTCTGCCCTGGAATTTTTTCTTCACGGTAAACTAATTTTTTCCATTCTTCCTTCATCATTATTCACCATTACCAAATTTTCCACTGCACTGCATCTTCATACGTGCTAAACAAAAACAATTGATTTTTCCACCTGTATGAAGCTAACCCATTTTTTCAATAACGTCCAACCAGTCGAAAACAAAACTTCTTTAGATAAAAATAGTAACCAGAAGGAATAAACCATAAACCTACCTACCTACAACAAGACATATTATTGTAAATATGTATATCCTCTTCCACGTGGAAATCAATCAGCATAAAAGTGCAGGCGCAGCAGAAAACAAGCAGTAAACTTGACACTAAAGAAAATGAAATAAAAAGGCAGAACAGAACAGGTTTTTGCAAACTTGTTTACATTCGCGATAAACGATGCAAGCAAAGCAAAAGGTGACTCGAGTCCCGTCGAGTAACCTTGACCAATAGCCTATATAGAGAATTGATTGAGTCGATGAGAAACGAAGAATGTTGCTCATTCCTTTTTATGAGGATATGCGTGGTCGTAGTTATGTAAAAGACGAAATGAGATAGGATGGATGAGATATGCATTTCCTTTCTTTTTCCAACCTCATTTCTGGTGCATGACTAATCAATAATTAGTAATGATGTATGTTAATTGATTTTAAATATGTTATTAATACATTTACAACCGTGTGAATTTTTAATATAGAAATGGTATTGGACCCAGGGAAGAGCTTATTCAGATGCAGACGCTCAAAACGCCGAAAACTGGAGCTGCTACATAAAGAATCCCCTCTTCGAGGCGGAGCCGAAAAACGGCACGATTGGAGTGCAAATCCACGGGCTTTCCAAGACCTACAGCAATGGAAAAGTTGCGGTCAAGAATTTGAGTCTGAATATGTACGAAGGTCAAACGACTGCGCTCCTGGGGTAATATGAACATTCTTAATAATAATACACTACATTATTGGCAAAACCAAAAAAAAAATGTTGCAAAAACATAATATGCACACCTTTTGCATATTTATCTACCATATCATATTACTCAGGTAGTATGTATGTATTTACGTGTGCAAAAAATACAAGGAACAAAGCAACATGTGGGTCAATGCCTTTCCTAGCTTTGGTGTGGTGGTGGGATGAATAATTAAATTGATTCCTTTCGTAGGCACAATGGGGCAGGTAAAACGACGACGATGAGCATACTGACAGGTCTGATCCCACCGTCTTCAGGAACTGCCTACATCAACGGCTACGACATATGTACAAATATGAACTTGGTGCGCTCAAGTCTTGGTTTGTGTCCACAACGTAAGTACCCTTGCAACCCTTAGAAAGGATACTTTGCGACATTGAACCACTGACTTCAATTCCTGTATTAATGTGATGTGATGTGGTCAAGAACTGAAGCATGCCTTTTTTATATCAATCAAATTCCTCTCCGTAGATGATGTGCTGTTCGACGAGCTGACAGTAGAAGAGCACCTGAAATTCTTCTCCCAGCTGAAGGGATTAGACAGGTCCTTTTTGGACGCCGAAGTGAATCGAATGATCACAGCGCTGGGCCTGGAGAGCAAGAGACACGCTCAGAGTCGCACTTTGAGTGGCGGAATGAAAAGGAAGCTCTCTGTGGGAATTGCTTTCTGTGGGGGATCAAAAGTGATGCTCGAATAATTAAAAAAAACATTTAAAAAAAAATATGTTGTAAAAAGCATTTTTTTATAAATATAAAATTGGGTTATTTTTAATTTTTAATGATGATAATGAATCTAAATGGCCTTTCAATTAATTCTAAATCCTTAAACGGTTATGATGGTTAAGGTGGTTCTGCTGGATGAGCCGAGTTCGGGAATGGATCCTGGGGCAAGACGGGCAATCTGGGATCTCATTCAGAATGAGAAAAAGAACAGAACCGTGCTCCTCTCCACCCATTTCATGGAAGAAGTAAATACTTACGCAATTATTTTTTACTTTAACTAAACCTACAATTAGAGCGCTTAAATTATTACAAAAATAAAATTATGCATTTCTCTCCAGGCTGATCTTCTCGGCGACAGAATTGCCATTATGGCCGAAGGCGAAGTTCAATGCTGTGGCTCGAGTCTTTTCTTGAAGAAGAAATACGGTAACAAAAATTGTCAAATTGTTTTTAAAAAAAATGTTCAACTCTACACAAGAAATATAATTGTTTTCCCCATAATTTATTAGGTGGAGGATATCATCTCATCATTGTGAAAGAACCACACTGCGATGTCGAGAAGATCACGAACGTGCTGGCAAAGACAATCCCGGATGTAGAGATAGACCAGAATGTTGGAGCAGAGCTGAGCTACTCGTTACCTGACGGGATGTCGCAACTCTTTCCCAAATTATTTGAAGAGCTAGAGAGTAGAAAAGACGAGCTGGCAATTGCAAGCTATGGATGCAGCATTGTCACACTGGAGGAAATTTTCATTCGGTGAGTCACTCCATTTCTTTCATAAGGAATGAAATACCAAAGAAATTAGTTTTTTTCGGATTTTGTTGTTTAAACTTTCTTTTTCTTTACAACGCAGAGTGGGAAGGGAGGCAGAGAGAAAGGCGGTGAGAGACGGTGCGGAAGTCGGCACTCACGAAACTTTTGAGATGGACATGGACAACGGCAAGGGCAAGGAAATATTTGCGTTTCAGGATGCAACCATCACCGAACGAGCGAAAGGTCTGGCCTTGCAGATTCAACAGTTTAAAGCGATGATTATCAAGAAATGTACGTATGCAGTTCGTAACCGAGCGTTTCTCTCAGTTCCAGTAAGTATCTACAAAACTTATTTCGACCTCATGAAATTACTACATAACAATTACATGACTAAACCGCAAATCATTTTTTGGTTATTTTTACAAGATGGGAATTCCAATTCTTTTTCTCATTACGGTCCTACTTATCATCAACTATTTACCGGGTGTGTTGGACCCACCAGCTCACTTCTTAACGCTACAGGTATTTTAAATGACTTTCTTAATTTACCCCATAATTATTTTTGTTAATTGCTCTTTTTTATATAAAATCAACAGAGATACGAAAGACTCGGGAAATCGGTGACTACGGTCAAATGTCCGAATGAAAGTCAAGTGTGCAGCTCTTATAAAGATTATGTGGGAGAAAAATTCGGTGTGGAGCGCATAGGGGATAATGAGACGTTTATCGATTTTATTCTTGATAAGGTACTAATTAAATGAGAATAAAAAAGTGAGCAATTAAAATGATAAGAGATGAAAATACTTTTTTTTTGCATTTCGATTTTTTTTCTTAGGCGAACGAGGACCTGGTGCTACTTAACTACAGATACATCGTAGGCTTCGACCAACGGCACACTTCAGCCTCCGAGAGGGATAACAACGAATTAATTGGCTTCTTCAATAATCAGCCATTTCATTCGCCACCGCTCTCCATGAACTTAATTACAAACGCGATACTTGGACCGAAGAATTACACGATTCAGCTTACGAATCACCCCTTCCCCTACACAGGGCTGGACACACTGAACCAGGCTGGGAGACCGCACACAGTGGGATTCCAAGTTGGTCTGAACATCGCGTTCGGAATGAGTTTCCTCGCGGCGAGTTTCGTCGTCTTTTTAATTAAGGAGAGAGAGTCGAAATCGAAGCATCTACAGTTTGTGTCGGGTGTCGAGTTGTCACTGTTCTGGATATCGAGTTTTCTAGTGGATCTAGTGAATTATTTGATTCCCTGTGTGGGCATTGTGGGTGTGCTCCAAATCTTTGAGTTGGAAGACTTCCGTCAGCTCCACATGCAGACCAATTTACTCATCCTTTTGGTGTCCTACGGCCTCGCCATAATTCCCTTTATGTACATATGCTCATTCGCTTTCACCATTCCCAGCACCGGCTTCACGAGAATGGTCATGTTTAACATCTTCACAGGTAGAAATTAATTGACACTTTATTATTAAAGAAAATTATTTTTTTACATGATAATAAAAAATTATGCAAATCCACAGGAATGGCCACAATGCTCTCCGTCGTGATTTTAAGAACTCCCGAGTTACAACTGGGCTTTGTTGCCGATGTGCTCAACAAGATTTTCCTAATCTTTCCAAACTACGCTCTTGGAATGGGAATTTTCCAGCTTTCCACCAATTTCCAACTGTCCAAGCAATGTCCAATCTACTATAACCTCGACTTTTTCTGCCCAGCCTTTCCGAATACAGTGTGCTGTGCTAAACGTAAGCAAATTAAATTCCTTTCAAATCAAAACCTCATTAAATTCATTAAATAACTGAATAATTATTTTTAAAATCACAGTGAAAACCGACTATTTGGATTGGGACCCTTCGGGAGTTGGAAGAAACATCGTTTATCTGCTCACGTCATTCGTGGCCTACTTCACAATTCTACTTTTGTATGAAAGTAGCTTTTTGACGAGACTCACAAATATCTGTGAAGACACCGAAGAGTTAACGAGCGATCGTGAAAACGGCGAGCTGGAAGGCGAAATCGGGATCGACGATTCAGACGTTGTTCTCGAAAACCATAAAATACGAAACACGGATCTCTCCGAACTCTGCAAATCAAACAATCTCGTCCTTCGGTATGTCTCAGTTTGCCCCTGTTTCATGTTAATGTTTAATTATCCCCCTAATCTAATTGTAATTAAAATTACTTTTCCAGTGACCTGACAAAATACTACTCAAATTTCATAGCTGTGGATGGCGTTAACTTGGGAGTGAAAAAGGGCGAATGTTTCGGTAATTATTAACTTCCTGTTTCAAATTAATGGAACAATTAGTAAATACAATTAGTAAATAAATTGAATTCGTTTGATTTTAGGTTTGTTGGGGATTAACGGGGCCGGAAAGACAACGACATTTAAAATGTTAACGGGTGACCTTCCAATCACGGATGGTGATGCATTTGCGGTGTCATTCAGTGTTCGGAAGGAACTGAAGAAAGTGCACGAGAATCTTGGCTATTGCCCGCAGTTCGATGCCATCATTGAGGAACTGACTGGGCGAGAAACAATTTGGATGTACGCAAGACTCCGGGGGATACGAGAGGATCTCATCGACAGTCTTGCGGATAAACTTGCCAAACGACTTTTATTTTCTCAGCATATTGACAAATTCGTTGGAGCTTACAGGTGTGCTGATTGGAGACAATTAATTCTTATTTATGCATGTCCTTGTTTAAAAAAAAAATATTTGTGAAAACGCTTATTGCTTTCAGTGGAGGAAATAAAAGGAAACTGTCGACTGCCATTGCTCTAATTGGAAATCCACCGATTGTGTTTCTGGATGAACCTACCACAGGAATGGACCCCGTAGCCAGGCGCCACTTGTGGGATACCATCTCCGAAGTGAGGGACTCTGGAACCTCCATAATCCTCACTTCGCACAGCATGGAGGAATGTGAAGCTTTATGCTCTAGACTCGCCATCATGGTAAACGGGAGGTTTAGGTAAGATTTTGTTCAATCTTTTCCAAAGAACTAAATGATATGACGCAATTTATAAAAAAAAATTGTAAAAAAATAACCATTTTATTATTCAGGTGCTTGGGATCTCCGCAACAGTTGAAAAGTAAATTTGGCGAGGGCTACACATTAATCGCTCAGATTACGCCCAGAGGTCTCGATTCAAATGAGCCATTTACGCGGTCAAAGCAGGCAAGATCTTAAATCCCATTATCTTTAATTAACTACTCTTTAGTTTCAAGTAATAAAAAGCTAATTATTATCATTTAACATTAAAAATTATTAGGAGCTCGGACGACGCCGAAGTAGTATCAGAACGCTGCGAGGACGAGTTTCACCGACGCGTTGGGAAACTGAGTTGGATGATCTCCGAACCTACATCGAGACAACTTTTCCCGGCTGTATACTAAAAGACATTCACCCTGGTTATGTGCATTACCACGTCACAGCGCAGGGTGCCACCTGGGGCAAAATGTTTGCTGCGATGGAGGTGGCCAAGGAAAAGTTCGGGCTGGAGGCGTACTCAGTGGGACAGACAAGTCTCGAGCAAGTCTTTCTCAACTTTACAAAAGCGCAAATTAACGTCGACTCGGTGGTGAGAAAACGGAGTCATCGTAAATGTTCACTTAACTGCTGTCGTTCACGCAGTTCTAATGATAAACCATAATTAAATGATAATTTATTTATATATATTAAAGTGATTTGTAGTAAATACTTTGCTACATTCATACATTGTTAAAGATTTCGACAATTGTAAATTACTCGAAGCAATGGTTAAATGTTGAACCAGTTAAACTTCCATTCCCAGTATTATTTACAATTGTGTTCTTACATAAGAATCCTTAATGACATCAAACAAAAAATTCCAATTAAAACTGGATTTTTCCAGCAAATATTCCTTTAACTCATATATTCAACTCAACTCTTGACTTGAGACCGGGTCAAAGGTCAATCACTCAATCACCATCATCATCATCACATCAGCATCATCGATTTTTACCTTATCAAGTCAATTCATTTAAGACCTGTAATCTGCATTGACGTAATGACCGAGTTAATTAATGATTGGTTTCAATTCAATCATTTCATTTAATTCATAATTAGGCAATAGCCCATTCATGCAAGCATTCAACTCTAATCCAAGATTTTCAACTCACATTTACAAAACCGTTTCTAAGTCATAGTCATGAGTGGTTGAATCTTTCCCCAAGAGAAGTGGCGGGAATCTGCCGATTCAAAATCCTCATCTATTTGATAACAGTTTTCTTTCTCAGTCTCAGCCATCAGCTCAGCTCAACCTCTTCATTCATTACTTGTGCGTGCTGCGTAAGTTTTGTTTATGAATGAAATGAAAGCTGTTGAGAAATTCTGTGCCACATCGACGTTTTTATTCCTTTTATTTAAATTTTAATCCTTTGTTTTAAATTCTTCCTGGAAAGAATCGAATTTCGCGCCATTTCATTTGCACAATGAAACAAGGCAGCTGACCTTTGTGACAGTTTAAATTATGTTAAGTTAATTATGCAGTTACATATTTAAATCGGAATGTTGTTGGATTAGAGGATTAAAAAGGTAAGGAAAATAATTAGCATTTTAGCATTTCCTTTGTTTCGTTTCTCTTTATTTTATTAAATGCACCTTTTAAATGCGTTCCACAAAAACGAAAATGTCTCTGTTCTCTAGATCAAAATGTCCGCTAGTGGTGAAGGTGAAGCAGAAAGCTCGCGTCGACCACTACAGTCTCAGTCTTCGTTTTCATCGTCTTCCTCCACTTCGCACTCACAGCAAAGTCAAAGTTCACGACGAGGAGGAGCTCGAGTTACTCGAGTTTTCACTAATTCAAATTGGTCTTCCAAATCCAATAACCATCGTCAACAGATGAATGAAAATCAAGAGCGAGAAGTAGACGAAAACGAGCAGCAGCCGCAGACAGAACGGGCAGCTGACGATAGTTCAGGGAAAGCAAAGAAAAAGAAGCATAAGAAGCAGAAGAAAAAGAAAACGAGTGAAGTTGAAGTGAATTCTGATAATCAAGGTCAAAGTTCAAGGGTCGATCAGGTCGATGGATTAGCTGAAAGTGGGAGCTCTGTTCCGGTCGC